>VZTL01061647.1:4243-33823 GCA_013400535.1 Scopus umbretta | reverse complement strand
TTTTTTTTTTTTTCCTTACCTTGCTCATGAATTCATGGCTTCAGGCAGGTTTGGAAAAGCAAAATGAATGCAATTTGGCTGCTAGGCATGAACAGTTTTTTGTGTATATGAGCAAATGTAAAACTAGTGAGGTGGCAACATACAAACAGAAAGCTTGCCAGCTCCCTGAATGCAAAGCTCCAACCTGGCTGCTTACTCACTAGCAACAGTCCTTGCTGGAATTTGCTATTTCAGTCACTTGCACACCTGAGCAATCAAAATAATTTGCATTATACAGCAACCACCATATGGGTAGACTGACGCACATCATCTTGCTCTAAGCAGGGCGCTGGAGGGGCAGGCAGGCAGTGCTGGCTGCCTCTGCATAAAATTAATTTGATCAGGTGGTAGCTGTTGCTCACCATTAAGTGGTTCCATGTGCTGAGCATCGGACAGTATGTGTGAGACATCTGTTTGCATCCTTTGGGACAGCAGTGGTGTGTTGTCTCGTAATAGATCATTTAAACATCAGGTGTAAGTCCTACAGTGCTTTCTCATAGTGCCCAGGGCAGGGCTGTGCAGGAGAAAAGGTTGGTTTGCCAGTCTGGCTAGCAGACTGGCAGAGTTTCAGGAGTTAACAGTCTGGAGAGCAAAGGCTGCTAGCCATACACCCAGGTCTCAGTCACACTGGCATGGGGAAGTGACAGACAAAATCAAAATGGGTAAGGAAGTTGACTAGTGAAGAGGCTATCTCCCTAGGCTTCCAGCAGCCAGAGCTGCTGCTGCTTCTGGGTAAGTTGAATTGAGGGAGGAGGTCAAGTCAACTTACCTGAAGTAGGAAAAATGGGAACAGTGATTCCTGGATTTTTTTTCAGAGTGTGTGAAATGGATCCTCAACAGATCCTTATCTTTAGCCAGCTGAAAAGAGGATTGTTCTTGAAGTCCTGAGACACTGTCCCACCTGACTGAAAAAACACAAACCCATAGATAAATAGTTATCAAGCTAAGAGAAGTTGCAAGGCAGAAATAGGATACAGGGGACATTAAGGCTGTCTGTATTTCCTCATTTTGGCATCTTCAGCGGTGCATTCCAGAAAGCTATGGCCCACTGCAAGAAGACCCATCTCCCTAAGAAAAATAAATTTCAAACTTCTCTGACGGTGAAGAACAAGTCCCTACTGGATGTAGTATCCAACTGAGGCTGTGTGATTGTGTTGAAAGATGGTCCCAGCCTAGCTGATTTTAGTTGTATTCAGTTGTGTTGGGTAAATGTAATTAACAGTTGGTCACCTAGGATTTACTTACAAAGAGGTGTGATATTTTTCAAACCTGCTCTTTAGTTTAGGCACATAATAGGACAGACTGAATTTGGTGGTACCTGAAGCACATGAATGAGCTGTAAATGGATTGTGTTTAATGAAGATCACCTGGAGACAAACAATTCTTGTATAGCTGGACCAATTAGTAGATATCATGTAATTTTGCAGAGACTTTACAGTCTGTTCAGTTTGAAACGTAACAGTAAGTATTTAGAATGACTATTGTCACTAGATGAACTAGATAGTGGGATTACTTGTGACCATTTTTGGAAAGACTTTTTCCCTACCTCCACACTACATTCAGATCCCAGTTGTGATATAATTCATTTATACAACTGCTGCAAAAGCTTGTATTTCAGCATAAACCTGCATAACTAGGCAGCTTGTTATTCTCCTGGGATGGAGAAATCTCTGGGAGAATGTGCATCTAACAATAGAAAGACGAGAATGGGCAGCATAAAAGCAGGAAGATGGATTGCAGAAGTTGCCTATGAGATGTTGCAAAACAAAGATATTTATGAGGGAGCAATGATTTGTGTGTGTGTGTGGCAGCTGTGGGGGACAGTTCAGATGAAAAAGAAAAGATTCACTTGTGTCCAACGCTTTCTGTTCCAGGTTGTCATGCTGGCAATGTACAATTTGTCTCTGGAAGGAACGGGCCGTCAGGGGTACTTTAGATGGAAAGAAGATATTTGTGCTTTTATTGAGAAACACTGGACTTTCTTATTAGGGAACAGGTAAAGACATGATGTTTCCCTGAAGGTCTGGTTGGTGAGCCAAAGGAATTAAAACCTCTTATACAGATGGACAAGAATCCTGGTTAATTTGGTGATGTCTCTGTTGAGCCTCACTAGTGAGAAAACTGGAGGATTTAGTATTGAGAACCTGAATGTAGGCATGAGGGGGGTACTCTTGAGAAAGAGTAAGCATTTCTTAGTGGGGGAAAAACAACCTCAAGAATGTCACACAAAAGCAATGTAGATGCGTATATTTGGGGTTATTTCTTATCTTCCTATAGGTAGCGTATGAACCTGCAAAGCCTCTGAGTTTCTAAAGAGACTCAAAAGAGACTCGATGGATTGGCTAGTCCTGATGGTGTCACTGGGCTTTAAAGGAAAGGGGGGGAGGGGGGGACAGAAACAGAGGTCCAGGCAAAGAAGTACCATGTTGCTTGGCTATAAAGCTTGCATGGACCCAGTTCTCCAAAAATGAAAATTGTGCATTGTCTGTTTGCTTATTTTGGGCCTTAATAAAATAGCTTTTACATAGCTGGCATTACAAACCACTGAAATGTTTTTCAGTTTGTGTAAAGAAAGAAGCTGTCAGTGTAAGAACCCTTCTCATAACGGCCAGCCTTCGCAGCACAATGAGTTGTGTGCTGTATAGGCGAACGGCATGTTTTTTTATGAGCATGCTGAAGCTGTCAAACCCAAGTTTCACTATTAATACATGTGCTACGGAGGCAGGAAAGGAACTGAGCAAGCCTCTGAAGTTGTAGATTTGATGGACTTCACAGCTTCTTTTCTTCCCCGGGGATTTCTCTGTTGTAAGATCCGGCCTTTCCCCCTAACCAGCTTTGCTCTTTGGCTTTGCTTTCATTGCTTGTCTGTGCCTCCTTGCTCTGTTCACAGAAGTGTTAGCATTTGTCCCCTCTGGAAACAACAGGGACCCTGACAGGAAGGCAGTTGATGGCCCATTGTCCCTTGCTCAGGGAGCCATCACCTCCCAGGGTTTGCTGCTGCCTTTTGAGACCTGCCCTGGGAACTGAGCACTCCTTGCTCAGATTAAATTCAGATTAAGTGAATTACTGACCTCAGATGTAGTCTCCCCACTTGCCTGGACAAGCCACTGATGGAGCAGGGACAGCTGAACCATGTGTGTAGCAGTTCAAGGTGTGCCATTCTTTACTTCCTTGGCATATTAAAGCACGGCTTATCCAGACTTACTGTAATGCTCTGGTCTCCGATCTGGGGCACTTGAGTTTAATCTCCCACATTTGAGGGCCAATACCCCAAGGTGTGTAACTGGCAAAACTCAGGCAGCCGGGAATACCTGCTTGGCCAAGCCTAGCCCAAGTACTGAAGTTTTTGCCAGTGGAGGTGCGCAAAGGCAAGGAAGAATCTTGAGATGCTGTGTAAATAAGGGTTTAGGCTCTACACCATGAACCTGATTCTCCAGTAGCCAAGGGATTACCTCAGTTACTCGCTGCAGGGGCAATTTTTNCTGAACACAGTATTGGAGGTGTGGAACGCCCAGTAGAAAACACTGCCCTGCAGAGTGAAAGGCTTAAATGCAGCTCCCTGCCTCCAAGTGGCCAAAAATGTGCTTCAAAAATAGTTCAGTAAGTGTGGCTGACTAGTATGTTGACTAGTAGGAATCCTGTTCCGCGTGTGGCAGGAGAAGTTCTATGGCAGAAATCCCCAAGCAGAGATAGGGGTCCAGTACATATCGCACGCATGTGTCTGTGGGACAAGCATGTATACTCTGTTACCTTGCTGCTTCCTGCAGCTCCGTTGTCCTCGGTGATTTATTTCTCAGACTCCTAACTCTGCTCCTCTGCAGTGTCTTGACAAGGCTGCAGCTGTGGATGGCAGAATGGTCAGATCCCAATTCCCTTTGTGAATTCAGCCTTAGGGATCCTGTCCTATAGTTCTGGGCGCATGCTTTGCTAAATGAAATCTCAAAGTAGTCAAGGCAGGCATTTGAATTAAGTTTGTCTTTCCTTCTGTGTGAAGGGATGCCTTGATCACTACCTTTCTCTTGCCTCTGCCATCCTGTACACCCAGAGTCCTGTTTGCTGTCTTCGGTAATGGAATGTGGCTCTGCAATGTCAGGTCATCACAGCTATCACTAGGATCCTGTTCCCATTCTTGTATCGTCAAATTGTTAACAAAGGTAGCAATGTCAGCATTTGAAAGCTGGGGGTTCCAGTGGCAGGGTAGACCTTTTCTCTGTAGGCTTGGTGCACAGTGGGTCATTGACAAAAGAAAAATTGCTGCGTTTGCATGGCATTTATGGAGCATATGTACACAGCACTTTGTGCAGCAGAGCCCACCAGTACATTGTAGCTTGCCCTTCAGAGTGGTTCTCTGAAAAGAAATTAATTAATCTTTAGCCTTTTTAAGGATGGAGGTGTATGGAGTACATCACCTGCCTGCATCAGTGCCAGTGGCAGAAGCATTCTGCGCTTTCCATCTTGGCGGGGGGAGGAGGCTTCAGGATGAAAGCACAGCTGGTGAGTGGGGACCTAACACTTGTTTTTTCCTCTCCCACCATAGGAAAAAGACCTCAACATGGTGGAGCACAGTTGCTGGCTGTCTCTCTGTGGGGAGCCCCTTGTTTTTCCGCTCAGGGGCACAGGAATTTGGAGAGCCGGGGTGGTGGAAACTGGTTCATAATAAACCCCCAACAATGAAACCAGAAGGAGAGAAGTTGTCTGCGTCTGCACTGAAGGCAAAAGGTAACTCTTTCCCCAATGGTGTGTAGGTTCCCAGCTGGGCCAGAGCTGACAGAGCTGGAAGACATGAGAAAAGTTTACTTAAAACAATGCGTTTGTGCGTATGGACAGTTACAGGGCATGATTTTTTTTTTTCTTAGTTTAGCTCTGCTGTAATGCTTGATTTAAGAGGACTGTGTTTCATATGCTGTAGCATGTTATATTTTACTGCCTTTTTGTATTGTGCTAACCAATTTAAAGGCTTTTGAGATTTGCTCAGTTTTTTTTGCAGCTGAAATCTACAATTTCTCTGCGCCTCTTTACCCTAGGGAGGGGGTTTTTTATGTTTTGTCCACACTAGATGCAAATTCCCTTCTGTGCAGAGGAGCAAAATCGGGGCTTAAACGAGGCTTCAGTGTGGTGCATTGGCTACATGTCCCGGGGTGAATTTCTTGTATATTTTGAAAATACATCTTCTAAAATTCGTAGTCGATGTGTTTTTCTGACTGTATAGCATATATCCGGTGACTGCAGGAGCTCAGTGTGTGTTAGAATAAGCAAACTGCTTCTTTAGCAGCTTCAAAGCCACCTCTGGATCCCATCATTACTGTGGAAGGACTCAGGAAGAGGGTAAGTCGCAATCCAGTTGAATCGGCCATGGAACTGAAGGAGAAGAGATCTCGCACTCAGGAAGCCAAGGATATTCGGAGAGCCCAGAAGGAGGCAGCTGGCTTCCTGGACCGGAGTACTTCCTCCACTCCCGTTAAATTCAGCAGTCGAGGCCGTCGTCCCGATATCGTCCTTGAGAAAGGAGAGGTGATTGACTTCTCCTCCTTGAGCTCTTCAGATCGCACTCCTCTGACAAGCCCTTCTCCTTCCCCATCTCTGGACTTCTCTGCTCCTGGCACTCCAGCCTCGCATTCAGCTACTCCCAGCCTTCTCTCAGAAGCAGATCTCATCCCAGATGTCATGCCACCACAGGCTCTGTTTCATGGTAAGAGATGCCATGTTTTTTCTTTAATAATAAGCCATACGTAGTTGTCAAGGAAGATGTTGAAAAAATAAACCCCCAAATTTCCAGTGAGCTGCAGGTCCTTTTCAAAATAAGATGGAATGTAACTGGTAAAATTGTTTGTCTTGGTTGCATATAAATCTTGATTAGTTTTCCATAGTTGTATTGCCAGCTTCTAAGGCCAGAAGGAACCACCATTATTGTCTTCTGAGGGATCCTGAATAAACAGTGGGTAGAAGATTTCACCTAGCAACTGCTGCAGCACTCAGCGTAAGCATTTCACTGCAACACAATTACGCTGTTAGATAGCAACTCTAATTTTGCCTCAATTGTTTCCTAAATGGGAGAAATTTAATTCTCGTGGTAATGTTCCAGTAATTCTGTAAGTTCAAACGTCCCAATTATCACTGCTTTGCAACCTGACTGAAATGTAACACTTGATGCAGGCTGAATGCTTTTAGTTCCTTACGGAGCCAGACCTCAATCTAATTGGGGAAGTCAACACTAAAGCACTTGTTGGAAGGAAGGATAGTCAGGTTCTGTAGAGGGACAAATCCTGTGCTTCTGTGACTCCTGACTGTTCCCTCAGTTTAAACAGAACTTCTCCAGGGTATGCTAGCTCACCAGCTTGACCGTTTGATCCCCAGTCTTCAGGAATTTTCAACCATTTAACACTTGTCAAATAGCATGAGCTTGCAGCTCAGGAATGCCATGTTTTTGGATGCCAAACTCCAAGACACTTTAGGAGCAAGATTGATTCTGTGTCCTGAAATTGGACTGCTTACGGTGTCTCCTGTCCAAAATCGGGAGGTCCAGAAGTGTGTAGAAAATGGAGAGTGTTGGGTAAACCCCTATTATTTCTCCTTAGGAGAAAAGTCCTGTGACAGCCCTTTTTGAAATAGGGATTTGATGTTTACATTTTTTTTCCTGGATTATTTCAATCTGTTGAACAGATGATGAGGAGATGGAAGGAGATGGAGTCATAGACCCAGGAATAGAGTACGTGCCCCCTCCTAGTGGGACAGCCGGTGCTGGCACTGTGATAGCAAGTAGAAAAAAAGTGAAGACAGCTGAGCAGATCAAGCAAGAGGTAGAGAGTGAAGAAGAAAAAACAGAAAGGATGGAAGGTGACAGTGAAGATCCTGAAGAGTCAAACGCCTCACTGCAGGTGAGGGGGCGAGACAAGAGGAAGCCACAGCTGGAAAAGGATGCTAAGCCCAGAGCTCCAAAGCATACCTCTGTTAGCATCTATGAGGAAAAGCTGCTGCTGAAAAGACTGGAAGCCTGTCCCAATGCCATGAGCATGACCCCAGAGGCTCGGAGACTGAGGCGCAAGCTGATAGTCAGGCAGGCCAAGAGGGAAAGAGGACTACCGCTCTTTGACTTGGACCAAGTTGTGAACGCTGCACTGCTCTTGGTTGATGGGATTTATGGAGCCAAAGAAGGAGGTGTTTCCAGGTCCCCAGTAGGGCAAGCGACATACAGAACTACTAGCCAGGACTTCAGGATCTTGGACAGGTACCAGGTGAGTTGTTTCCAAATCTAAGTGAGCTTTTGGCACTGGTTATTTTGGAGCTTTTGCTGCAGACAGCAATGTCACTTTGAAGTTATCTGACTCCCAAAGTGAAAAGGATTATATGAACAAGACTCATTTTGACTTGGGGCTGTGTCTCTTGCAAGCCCCTTTCTTCCTGGGACATGCTTGTACAGCACAGCTGTCTATCAGTGTCAGCACCACAAATGTCTATGTATTCGTACTCCAGCCCTGCCCAAACACTGACGGTGGAGGCCTGAAAGTGCCCAAATAGGTGGTTGCTCTTTCATGCTGTGTAGGAGGGAGATCACTTGCAGCGCTTTTCTGAGTGATGCGTGCAGCTCTTAGGTTTGGGCTCTAAATCTGAGAGTGCACAGCAGAGTCTTCTGAGGTGGGACCATCATGCTGTGGGTCCAGTCCATCCTGTCAGATTGAAAGGCCCTTATTCTTCCTCTGTTGATACGATTCCCCTGTGTGAAGTCATTGACTAATCTTCCTGAAATGTTCTGCATTTTTTTTTGTACATATAGACAATGCTGCCTGCCATGAAGGGATATCGACAGCAGACAACGAAGTTTCTGTATCGACTAGTAGGCTCAGAAGACCTGCTGACAGACCACAGCATTGTCAGTCCTTACACATCCCGAGTCCTGAAACCTTATATCAGGTACAGATGGTCAGAGCTCGAATTTCCTCTTGGCTTGTGAACTGACATGCCACGAAGAGGACAAGTCTCTTGGGCAGTGCTCCTCACTCATCCCTGAAGTACAACCCAGTATACTATAGTAACCCTGAAAGGACAGCGTTCCGTTTAGCTGAGTAGTTAAACAGGCTCTGCATTGGGAAGGGGAATCTCCAAGAGTGGGCAGGGCAGAGAGGGAATCACTGTAGTCATTCAATGCAAGTTGCAACTGTTTTTGGGTCAGAACCATGATTTCCTTGCTCCTGCTGTAAGGAGAGGTTGGCTTGGCATGCTCCGGATCCAGGAAGTGTCCTGGCCTCTGACGCAAGGGTATTTTTGCTGAGCTGGGTGCTGTTTTCCCACATGAATGGAAGACTCTGTTTCTTTGTTCCAAGTTGAGCATGTCAGAAAATATTTCATGGGCAGTATCCATTCAGCTGCAGTGGCAGTTATTGTTGTTCACTCGCCTTTTGTGTTTGCTTTTCATGTTGCTGGCAGGCGTGATTATGAGACAAAGCCCCCAAAACTCAGGCTGCTGGCAGAAATCCGGGCGTATCCACACAGGAATGATCTCAACTGGAAGGCTGAGCCAGAAGCACCCGTTGATTACTGCTACGTTCGCCCTAATCACATCCCCACTATAAACTCCATGTGCCACGAATTCTTCTGGCCTGGTAAGGTTCCTTCAGCGCTTGGTTTTCTAAGAAGGAGGTGGTTTTGTTCGGGGGAAAAAAAATGTTCTTGGGCCAAATTTTTCTTCAGTTGGTGTCTGGCTTGGTTCTTAGAAAACCATTATCTGATGTCATAGGAATGCAGTTGAGAGGGAATCATGGGTTTGGTGTCTTTGTCTTTTGAGATCATTTAGAACTGGGCAATTAGACCCTAATTAGCACAGCACTTAAAGAAATAGGTTGTTTTGGGTAACAACATTGATGCCAATAGGAATAGTCAGTTACTAACATTAAGCATCCAGTGAAATGTTTTGCAGAATCAGGGACTGAAGTAAACGGTTTTATACCAGAGATCTACTGCTCATTAGCTTCATGAGAAAGTTTCTTCCTAGCAGCCATAAGCTGGATATGTTGGAGTGAAATTTGGGAATTGCACTTACAACTGCAAGCTTCACTGTGATGTCCTTTATTTCTTCAAGCCTCAGTATTTGCAAGGTATGGGAAAGCTTAGGTATTGATTTTTATGTGTCATTTCTTGAACTGTAGGCAATTTGGGGACAGTGGCTGCCCTTTATGAGGCCAGTTATGAGGCTGTAGTCTTTAGATCCTATGAAATAATAACAGTGATGTTCATCTGTTGCATGGATCAGCTTCTGATTGGCAAACAACGTGGCAGACTAATTTAGAAAAGCCCGGTACAAACAGTACACACCTTTATTCCAAGTAACTGTTTGCTTTATGTTTTGATTTGCAGATAGTGATTCAACAGGGTTTATAGTTCAGCAGTACTTATATGCTGCAGTCAGGATCAGAGCTCTCTATGCTACTTGTTGTCCAAATTGTACAATTTGAGGGGGACATAATGTGGCATACCTTGCCTTTCACAAGCTGTTTTGGAGCTCATGAGACACACTTGCAACCCCAGCAGAGGCTGAACCCTTTTGTCATAGTCTCTCCTCTTCTGATAATGCATTTGAAGTTCTGGCCAAGTTGGGTCGCACCTATATTAAGATCTTCAGGTCTCACCCTGTTCTATTTAATGTAAGGAGCATGGGTGTGTTCCGCCTGACTGTGAACTGTTCATCATTAAATCAGAAAGTTGACACTCCCATCAGTCTCCAAACAGGAATCTCAAAATCTCTTCCGTAGTATAAATTTTCCGAGGCTGGGATTAAAGGATTTAATGCACCTTGGTTCTGTTTTAGCAGGAGAGGTAAGCAAGGAGGTGATACTTCAGGAGATAAAGCACAACATCTTTGTGGATGCAAAGGGTTTAGCTTCACAATGGGCTGGTACAACCGAGGAGGGAGTGGGATATGCAGCTGGGAGGGCATCATTAAGCTAGCACTGATGTTCAGAGAAATAGCTGTAATTCTGCCTCCTAAGTTTAGGCATCCGAAACATGTGTGCTTGGGAGATGCTGTCGTCAGTAAATGGCATCTTAGATGTCTGTTGCCTTCTAATAGTGATGCTCTCATTGACTGAATTTTTAAGTTTTAGGCACTTCACTGGGTGGGGTGAGCCCAGGCCTTCATTCTCTGACTTCTCCAAATCCTTCCTGTCAGAACTCTTCTTGTTTCTCACAAGACAGAAATAAGTTTGCAGGTAGTTACCGCAAATGAGCTGATGTGAAGCAAGATTCCTCCTTGTTGTCTCTCACGGTATCTTGTGCCTTCATGTCCTAACGGGAAACATCTCCTGAGCAGACAAGTGGTAAACCATACTGAACTAAGCATCTTCCTACAGGAATAACTGCGTGCTGAGGGGACGGCAGTATTTCATTGACGCCAGTGTGCTCAGGGCAATGTAACGTTCCTGTACAGACACGCTGTAAGGCACTCGCAGTCAATTGCAGCCTTGAGATAATTAACATGGCTCCCTATTGCCAATCGATTCCTCCCACGTCTTACTCCACCCAGCTTACTCTCGAGCAAGAAAATAATTCACCCGCTTATTGTGCCTGGTGCCTTATGAAGTCTTGCATCTCATCAAGAGTGGTAAACATTACTGGAAAACATACTCTGCTCTTTTGTTATCCCACGTTCCAAATATATCTGTGATTGTCAATTTGAGGCTGAAACTAACATTTATGGCACAGCTCTGCTATGTCTTGCACCTCACTTAGAGCCTGTCCACACAAATGACCCAGCAGTCTTCTGTGCCTTGAGCTTCAGTGCTTAGCCCTAACATGCTGTGTGGATCCTCTTAGGCTGCAGCAGTAATGCGATTAGGCAAGGTAACAAACTCCACTCAGAAGTCACCAGCCTCAGGTGTTTCTGTCCAGCCTCTGACTCACAGAAGCACCACTGCCTGAGAGGCTGCTTCACATCCCAGATTAGGGAATTTGCATGCTAAAAGCAAATGTTTTGTTGAAAGCTGTGGTCAGGTTCACAGTGCAGTCCCACAAACAGCTGAGTATGCACAAGAGGAAGCAGCGGGAGCTCAAGGCCAGGTAGGGAAAAGAGATAGGAACCTTAGGCAGGTAATGCTACCAAAGCTGAAGCCCAGTTTCACGTCTGCTGTGTTTGGAGAGAGTTTTCAGGAAGAACCGGATGGTTCACCCAGTGTATCAGGCTGATACACTCTAAACTGCCCCCCTTTGCTTGTCTGCATGGCAGGTCCTCAGCATTTGCCAACTGGAATAGGAATGGTGTACACCAAGCTGGTGCTGGCCCAGCCCGGGTGAAAAAAAGCAGCAAACCCTTATCCATTAATGTTACTGCAGCCCTTAGGAGCCCTGGGCAAGGGGCACAAACTTACTAGGACCCAATCCAGCAAACATTTGCACATGCAAGTATCTTTATCTACATGCGTATTTGGAATTGGGTCCTTAGCAGTCTGCTGATACGGCTCAGAATACAAACCAAGGAAAGATTAGTTCGGTGCTAAGATCATGTAGGTTTTGTTTTGTTGGTTTTTTTTAACCATCCTGTTTGAGAGAACATGCTTTTTGAGTTTTAGTTTCATCCTCGAGTCATTTGGGAGGAAATCAGCTTTGTTAATTTCTCCATGGAAGAATCCCCACTAGTAAGCAGGTCTCGTTTTGTCTGTGTGTTTTGCTGAAGTATTTCTTGACATCAGAGCTCTGAAATAAAGGTAAAAGGAAGGGATCGAGTAAGTGTTTCCAAAAGGCCTTAAAACCCTGAATTTCCATGCAAGTGTGACACTTCTCTTTTGGTTTGCAATGCTTTCAACTGCTGTTTCTCTGTTTCTCCATAGGAATTGATTTGTCAGAATGCCTGCAGTATCCAGACTTCAGTGTTGTCGTCCTTTACAAGAAAGTTATTATTGCCTTTGGCTTTATGGTGCCAGACGTGAAGTACAATGAAGCTTACATCTCTTTTCTGCTAGTTCACCCTGAGTGGAGAAGAGCTGGGATTGCAACCTTCATGATTTACCATCTTATCCAGGTAATGCAAAAAATCCCATGTCTCTGCTAAAGAACTAGCTCTCCCTTCTTCGTTGTCTGCAAACATGCAAATATTAGAAAGTAAGTAGTGCTGTGTTCTTTCTGTCTCTTTCCCCTTGCCCTTTCTTTGCTTACACACCTGCACAGATTGTCAGCAGCCCATGTGAATATTTATGGGAGAAATTACTTCAAAAGCAGAAGCTAAAATGTATTTAGAAGAATAACCACACAGGACAGGTCCTCAGAATTAGCGAGGTGCTGTAGACTTTGGCTGTCTTGGGATTAACTTTACGTTCTTCAGTGGTCAATGGTTCACATAACAGTAATACCATAAATTTGGGGTTTAAAGGAGAAAATGAGATAATAGTGGGGAGGTTCAATTAGAACCTATCGCAGTTTTCTTGGCTATACCTGGAGGTTCATTCCATGACCAGGGCTGCTGCATTAAATCACTTACTGATTTTAATCATTCTCTTCCACTTTTAATACTCTGGTTCAAATCCAGCTGAGTTGAAGATAAAGTGTTTGCAACCTCATTCAAATTTGTTCAAACTAGCTTGTACTGGGCTTTGTTCCACAGGGACGCTTGGGAAAATTAATCTGAGCTAGCTAAACGGGTGGTATTAAAGTAGTTAAACTTCATTAAATCTCTGAATGAATACTGTTATTCAGGTGGCCTTAATTCCATTCACTTTCTTGAATTAAATTGCAGGAAAGCCTGCTTAATTTTGAGTAAGGATGCAGACAGATGTCCTTTTCAGAGCCCAGCTGTGCCTCTTCAGGGCCCACAGTTTTACCACTCCCTGAACTCTCTTGGCAGAGTTGCTGATGTGAAACATTTCTTAACTTGTTTTAGTCAAGATGAGCTGCACTAGCAAAAACTCGCCATTGAAACTCTTTTTTCCTCATACTCATTTGGCTGAAGAGGTAGGGAGTAGTGGCAAAGCCTTGGCAACAGTGATCTGTAGCTTGGAACAACAGTTTCCACTGAGGGTAGCTCTTCTGGGCCACCCCAGGGTAACTCTTCTACCTACTCAGCTCTCTGCAGTGTCCACCTCTCTTTGCTCTACATGTCGACGCAGGCCACTAACCAATCTACTTTAAATTCACCCCTTACATTTCCCATGTGTCTCTGTGTAAAGTGTTTAAGTAAATTGCCCTCAACTGTAGCCTGCTGATGCGAGATGTCAACACCTAGTGAGAACAGGCACGAGTGATGTGCCAAGGTTTGCAGGGATCCAGCAGCTGGACTCGTGTCTCTGCAGCAGAACTGGGATGTGTTGGCAAGTCAGCTGTAGAAAATCATCACAGTTTTTTGTAGGATGTATCACAGCCAATTAACCTAAGTCTGCTTGCAGGTAGACTAGCATAAAATTATCACGTTGAGGAGAGCCAGGCAGGTTTGAGGCTGATTAGGCTTGCTAGCAATGAGCGATCAACAGTGTATTGTCGGCTCATGTTAGATTTATTTTGCCATTGCCAAGTATCTGTCAGTGGTAGAAGGCATTTAGTCATGGAAGAGAAGAAATGGTGGTTGTAACCTTCTGTTTCTCGACACTAGATTGTATGTGCTGCTTCGCAGCCTGCTTGGGCTGACACCAGGGTCTGCTCTCTCTGTAGCTAGAGCCGCTTTCATACACCGTTTGCGTTAAGGGTAATTCTCTGTCTCTTGGATCAGCGTGCCGAGTTTGGGGATGGGTTCTTGGAAACAGCATAATCTAACAGAAAATGTGTTGATGCAAATGATGCCTTGATGATGAGTTTGTTTTCAGAAGTTACCGTCCAATGCATCCGACCCAGAGGACAAAACTGCATCATCTAAATTTCTCATTCCAAATTCCTTTCCCAAAAATGAACCCAGATTATTTTACTACTCCTTTTTTTTTTTTTTTTTTTCTTTCTTAAATCCCTGTGAGAGCTTTCCCTTTGAATAATGGAAATTTCCTAAAGGGTGTTACTGTTCCCCCTTAGAGTTACAATACATTCAATGTAAATATAATGCTATTAAAACAAAAGCAGGAAAAAATTATTATATTGGCATCTTTATTGGAGAGCTGCTGGTTAGAATAATCTGGGATCTTTAAGGTAACTTCAGCCATGCCATTTGCTGTCTGAACTGAATTCTCTGCCTTCTCAGGAGGCGAGTGCTGTGCCCTGAAGGATGGGAGAGGAACTGGGTGGGATAGACAGGAATTCCAGCATGACAGCCCAGAGGTGCGCTGGGGCCGCTCGTGCGGTCCCAGAGAGCTCAGCTCTGTTTGCTGATGGGGAGGAGCATGGCGCCTGATCCTCTGGCATATTTTGTCTTTTCTTCAGGCCATTGTTAATAAGTATTTGAGATCAGTGCTGTACACTGAGATTATTTTTAATTAACAATTACTTAGCAATTGACAATGGAAAGATGACAAATTATAATCCAAAACCTGCTTTCATTGTCAGAGTCCACGTTTCCCAGAAACAAAGGCTCAGAGGAACAGCAGCGTTCCCTTCGCCTTTCAGCTGTTGCTATGTGTGGTAACTTCTGTGTCGAGGCCTGTGATTTTCTCACATTTTCTCAGTAACTTGAATACCTGAACTGATGAATCTCTTCACCTCCGCATTCCCCCAGAGGCTGTCTCATTCTTTTGCTGTGATATTTTTTTTTTCCTCCCCCCCCCACTCCCTTGGCAGACCTGCATGGGCAAAGACGTAACCCTTCACGTCTCTGCAAGCAACCCTGCTATGCTGCTCTACCAAAAGTTTGGATTTAAGACTGAAGAATACATTTTGGATTTTTATGACAAATATTATCCCTTGGACAGCAAGGAGTGCAAGCACGCATTCTTTCTCAGGCTGCGGCGCTGATCTGTCAGAGCTGTCTGGGGGTCTGTGAAAAGCCCAGACTGTCAAGCAAAGAACTACCACGGCTTTCAGCGGAGGATGTTGGCTGCCACGTGACAGCTGGAACGCACTGATGCCTTTATCCCGAGGACTTTCAATGTCAACAGTGCTATGTTGTGTGCTGAAACTGCGATCCAGGACGATTGATTCCTATGCTCCAAGGGGAGGGGCCTGGAAATGCCAAATGGGACATGCTGAAACCACTGGAAGACTAAAATTCTTTATGGGGCGTTTTCTTGCCACTGTTACTTTGGAGACCCTCATTGACAAACTAAGAAAAAAAAAAAAAAAACAAACAAAAACCAACCAAACAAATACTTGTCACTTCAGAGGGGCCCGTGGATTTCAAATTTTGAAACCTATCCAAAAAAGGTTGCAGGTTTTTTGTTTCTGTTTTTGTTTATGGGAAATGAACATCTAAACTTAAATCATCCACAGTGTGTCTGTGATTTGATTGCTTTGTTAGGAACCATGTCTTCAATCTGTGAAGGGAAACAAGATATTGTTGCATCTAGCTGGATGATAACATTAGGAAAGCTCTACACGTGCCAGAAGAGCAATACTGGAACCATGTTTTAGGAGTAATGAAGAGGTATGTTTTAGGAATAATGAAGAGGTGTGATCCCAAATGCAAGGCTCAGAGATGTCTTTCTTCCGCTCCTTCCCTACTGCCTTCCTTTCCCCTTGTTGACCCTGTGCTCAATGTGAAGTTCTTGTAGTGCGCAGTGTTTCATGTTCAAGAACAAGATGTCAAGCGGGTTTGTAGCTAGGCGAGGTAGGACACAACAGCTGCCAAATCAGCTCTTTGAAATCTTACAATCTATCTGCCAGTTGTTGATGCTGCAGATCAGCCCTTTGGGCACACCTCTAACCACAGAGCCAGCCTCACAGGCTCCAGCATCCACCTCCTCCTGCTACAGATGCTCTGGCTAGAAGAAACCCAGAACAAAAGTCAGTGTTGACATTTGAAATGCAGACTCTGGTTTGTAGAAGTAATCTGTTTGCAGCTTTGAGGGAGGAGAAGGTAGAGCTGGGCCAGTTCCAGTTCTTGGTTATCTAGGCTGTCATTTCATGGCTCTAAGTAAAGAGGAGAGCAAAGAATAAATAGAAGTAACCAAGAATTAAAAAAATACAAATCCCAAACGGTCTCTGGTAGTGGGGTCTAGTCCTTCTACACAGTTCAGCAGCTTCTCTCTCTCCCCGACTTTTTTTGCAGATGAACAGTAAGCTGGCAGTTTGCTCTGCTGCCTGACCGAAGGTCAGTCCGTGCATTTTAAATACCAACTACATATCCACTGTGCTGTTCCTTTCACATCAAGCCCCACAGAGAGCTACACAACAAATGTGACTTCTTTGTTCTTAATCCACTGTGTATTCCTGTTGGGTACCTGGCTATAGTAGTAGTTGCCTTAATGGAGTCTTCATTTTGGTAACAGCAGAGAGATGGACACAAAGTATGTATTTGTGTAGACAATGTACATTGTCACCAAAACAAAAACAGTGTTAGTGTGAGGGAAAAAGAACCCATCCAAGCATTGTGTGCACTAACATTCATGCATATTTCTGCTTGCTTTATGACTATGTGGAAATTTTCAATGTTTCTGATGTTATGAGTTAGCTGTATTTGGAAACAAAAAGATATCTGTCTTTATAAATGGAATTAAAGCCCTTCCCTTGGAAAAGCCTACCTGTAGTCATCCTGTTTGTTAAGCTGTCTCTCTATCATCTTATTTCATTGAAATCTAGCAAACACAAGTATGTCTGATAGAGGATGCAAAGCGAGTGTGTGGGCAGAAGAGCAAGGCAAGAAACTCCTTATTTCTCTACTGGGCATCCGCACACATGCGGGCCCTAGCAGGCTGTTTCCTTGCCAGCCAGAAGTAGGAGATAAAAGGTAGTCTGAAGAAGATGACCAGTTCTGTATCATGTTCTCAAAGGTGACTGTGAAGATTCTGAGGAGCTTCTTGTTCTGTGCTTACGCCTCTGTGGCTTTGTCCTCAGAGGGAGGATGCCAACTGAAGAAGGTGTTGGAACAGCCCTGGGATTCCTGCTGTGCTGCAGACCGCTTGTTTTATCCAGGCGGTTCCTTTACCCCCAGATCCTCAAAGGCAGTGAAGTGCCTTTGAGCCTTTGCACCTCAGCCATTTTGGATCTACCTGTCACCTGGAAAAGTAGAAATACCAGTATTTGCCTTCTTTGGGGAGACTGGTAAGAATGAGCTCATTAAAGGTTACAGGGGACGGAGATCAATATTGCTGTTCTGCAGGCTGCAGAAACAGGAAATCGCTTTGCAACTTCATGGGTCCACCATCATTTCTATGGACATGGCTTGTTACTTGCTAATTTGCCCATATTTCTTGAAAAATCAGCCAGTTTAACTGCTATAGCTATTACATCCAACACTCCCAGGACTGTAGGCTTAAGTTTTGATCTCTTGGTGTTACCTTAATGTGGAGGACGCTCCACACCCTGTTCCTTAGTGCTGCCTGTGAAAATCTGGTGTGGCTTTGAACTGCTTTCCATGAGATCCTTCCCTGTTGATCCTAATGGCTTTGGTGAGAACAGGGTGCAAGCATGTAGCTGGCTTGATCACTTTGTTGATGGTCTGGGCAAAGATGAATAGCTGTGACTCAAGAAGACCTTCCTGACTTGCAAAGTGATCCCAGCAAACCAGATCTGAGGATGCTGGTGAAGCCTGCGGTATCTGTGCATTATTTCCTCTTGGCAATTCAAGCTGTCTGCAAAAGACAGTTTCTTTTACTCTGCTGGCTATATGGGTGAGCATGGAGGCACCGTTCAGTGAACAGGAGTTCACCCCCACTTTCAGCAAGAGTCTTCCAAGGACAGGAGGTTGAGGCCAGCCTCGTAAACAGACATTATGTGAAATCAGGTGTGTAATCTGATAGGGGCTGGCAGCCCTGGGGGAAGGCACCAGGGTTGCCTGGGAGCTCTACCTGCCCACATGAGGTCAGCACCAGAATTAGGCAGCCTTTGAAGTAGCTATAAAATAGCTGATGCAGCTCCATCTCTCTTGTGTGGCTGCACAGGGACCACTTCCAGCCTCCTCTCAAGAGAACATTTCCTCCCCAAAATGTTGAATTATGAGAAGCCTGAATGGCTCATAGTCAACCTTAGGCCACTGCTTGAATGGCTTTCTCTGCCACGGATGAGGCTCCTCCCCAAGGCATACAGTGAAACAAACTGTGTGCTTTTAGCCTTCTGCTTGCCTCTTTGTGCCTTGGAGACCAGTGTGATGAGTTATGTTAGCTGTGATTAGAAAGCCAGCATCCAGCCCGGTTAATGACACAACTGATCCATGCTTCCCTGAGCCATGCAGAGACTGTAGCGGTGATTCTGGTTGCCAAACGCAGCCCAGTTTAACAGAACAAAGTTTTCCTGGAGAACAGAGGTGGAACCTCACCCTTTTCTAATAGAGCAGCAAAGCCTGAACCTTTCCCTGTGCTTTGTCTGAGCTTTGATACTTCACAACCAGGAAGCTGCCCACTGTGGTCAGCTTATCATGCCCGTTGATCTGTGGCTGAGCTGGGTAAATACTGGGATCATTCTGCATAGTAGTCAGTAATTTTGTAGGACTAATACTTTGCAGTTTACTTTGAAAGAGAAGTCGCTTTCCTGAGAGTTCTGAAGTCGCGCACGTATGTGCTGAATGCTTCTTTTCAGGTTTCGGATTCAGTCTGGGGGAAGAAGCAAAAGTCTGCCTGGCCCATTTCACTGCCACCTATGGCGCGAGGATGTGCTTCTTTGCAGACCCGCCTGCTTGTGATAAGCTCTTAGCAAGCGGTTGAGCTAAGCCATCTTTATCCCTTGTCTCCGACTACCTTGATTACATCAGCTTGCTCCAGGAGGTAACCTGGTCCACGGGGTTGCTTCCCACTAGCCCTTGTGTTTTTTGAGGAGGAGACGCTCTCTGAGCAAACACTGCCTGCCGCATCAGGCAGTGCAGGAAACTGAGCCCCTGCTGCTGTGACGGATGAGTAGCCAGTTCTTCCCCACAAAACCAGCTGCCTCCTGCCCCTGCGGCAGCGAGCCAGATTGCCTGGTCCCGCTTCCTTCTCCAGGTAGGCAGCGTTAGTCAGGTGGAGACAGTGAGTTCAGCTGCTCCTGCTGCCTGCGGGAGGGGAAGGGCAGCTGCCTGTGGCAAGAACAGGCGGCCATTGCCACAGAGCAGCGGGAGCAACTCTGTTTGGGTCCTGCCTCAACAGGACCCTTCCTGCTGTGCTTCTCTAACAGCTCTGTCAACATGGAAACCCATGGCACCTTCTCAGGGGTGGGGAAAAAAAAAAAAAAAAAAGGTCAAACTGGCAAATTTGTCCTCCTTCCCCTTGGATTTGTACTGGAGGCTTGAAAAAGAGCGCCTTTTTCCCTGCTGGCTTACCCCATGCCTCAAGCTCCTCAGGAGTTACGGGGGTGCTTCTCGCCTGCCCGTACTGGCACCGCGGCGAGGGCTGTGCCCGGGCCGATGCCGCTTTGTGCGGGGCGTTGGGGGCTCGGCCCCCCTTTCGCGGGGAGGGAAGGGGAGCCCAGCGTTGCCAAGAGCAGGGCTTCCCGCATCAGACCCGGCTGCGGTGGAGGCGTGCGGCCCTGAGGGAGCGTTGGGCTGGCCGTGGTTCGNCGGCGGGCTTCGTGCACTGCCCCAGCGAGAACGGCCCCGACGTGGCGCAGTGCTTCTTCTGCTTCAAGGAGCTGGAGGGGTGGNTGGTTCGTCTCGCCGGGTGCGAGGACGCAGGGCTCGGGGCTGTGCGAGCCGCTGCTGGGTCGGGGCCGGCGGACGCTGCGCCGCTCGGGTGGCGGATCCTGTCCTCGCCCAGCCGCGGCAGCTCCGCGGCAGCTCCGGTGGCGGGGCCCTGCCCCANCCACCCCCGCCTTTTTTTCTTTTCCCTCTTTTCAGGGAGGAACACAAAAAACACTCGGCGGGCTGCGCTTTTCTCTCCCTTCAGAAAGATCCTACTAACCTGACCCTGCAGGAGTTCCTGAAGCTGGACAAAGAACGAATGAAAAATGCGATTGTACGTACAGATCGGTACTGTGAGGGTGTTCTACACCCCCGTGACTCTGGAAGAGTCATTCGGCTTCTAGTCTTGGGGTTGTTTAGCTGCCCTCTATGTTCCTTTCCATGGTGCTGCCAAAGGGGTTTCTCGCTTCCTGTCTCCTGGTGCTCAGGAGCCTTTGCCTTATGGGAGATGTGGTCTGCTTTCCCCTTGAAGCTGAACCGTGCTCAATTTAGTGGTAGACAGTAATGTATTATTTTTATTCTTTGCAGAAAAAAGAAATTTCTCAGAAAGTGACCGAGGTTGAAGATGCAGCCAAGAGCGTGCGTCGTGAAATAGAGAATCTGGTCTCCTAGGCTACTGTAGCTTCTCGCTTGCTGGTGACACCTGTCTTGTATGTGTGCGCTGGCACTAGCCAACTTGACTGAACGACTGTGTTCCCTGAGACTGCTTTCAGCATGGCCATCTCTGTGAGGAGCAGACTGAATTCTCCTTCACTCAGCTGAGCCTGTCCAGGAAGTACCTGGGGTTTGATGCACTGCATACGTAATCTTTTTCTGCAGGGATTCTCCTATTCTTCCTGTTGGCTTAATTAAGGATTACTACTTCTGGTTTTATTTGTTCTTTTCTTTTTTTTAAACCCAGCTGTTTCCATTTGTAGATGCTGGTAGCCCTGGTGCAAAAACTTGTGTTTCTTGCAAGAGCTGTCAGGCACTTCCATTTTTGTACTGAATATACCAATGCTTTTGGATACTTTTGGAAATAAAAAGGGGAAGGAGTTTTAAAACTCCTTCAGGAATTTAGGGTTGTGGCTAATAATGTCTAATTATACCAAATCTTAGTGTGCCTGGTATCCTTGTAAACTTTTACTTGTAGTTGGCTGCTGCCTCATGTTGGTGCATTTATGAATAAAAGTTGAAGGCAAAACAGCAAAGTAATTTTACTCGTTTTTTCTGGAGAAAAAGAATCTAACTTTTAATGCAATGAGCTGCACTGAATGCAGTTTTAACTTGAAAATGGAAGATAAGCTAATCAAAGTACAGCTTGCAGTGCTATTGCTCAAGTGTCAAGCTGTCTTAAGCAGTGCTCATCAGGTCTCTTTAAAACATCCTTGGGCCTTGGAAGGTTTGGTTGGTTGCTCTCCTTGCACAGGTTTGGAAAGGAAAAGAAGTCTTGCAGAACAGAGCGTAGACAGTGAAGAATTGTGCCATGAACTGCTGAGAAGAAATGGGGGAATCTTGCATAAAATAGTTGGCTGTTACGGGGCCCGAATTGATTGTATGGGGTTGTAAAGTCTGCAGACAGAACGTGACGTGTGTGCTAAGGTGCCTCCAAACTCAAAGAACCTCCAGCTCCATCCTGGGGAAAAGGCGGTTGCAATCACACGCTGATGAGACCAATGTTCCTGGGTTTTGTAAGTTTGTCCAACGTTCCCTGTCCAAGCTTACTTGTGAACCAAGAAATAATGTCATTATTTCCAGCTCTAACAGCCAAATCATATGCCGATTGCCCTTTTGCATTCTTCTTTTTTATGCTTGCATTGCAGCTGCAAATAAAGAACAGATTGTTTTAAGCTACTGAATTTTTTTCCAAGTTACTGGAATTAGTGAAGTGGCTTGTAGGTAAACATTGATGCAGAGTAACTTCAGAATTTCTGGATGCCTTTTCCTGCAGGGACACAACTGTGAGATGAGAGCGCTGAGCCTCGCGCAGGCTCTGGCCTTTCAGTATTGCCAACTAGATCTGTGCAAGCAGACTGTGGGTAGCCTGTAGCTGAGCTAGTGGCCCAGCTGCGGTACGTACCGTAACAGGACTTGGATGCACTCCTCTCCCTCCGATCCAAGCAGAACTGCCTCGTGGAGAGCAGTGTTGCTGTGCCTGCGTAGGAGGAATGAGCAATGTACTTGTTACCTGAGCAAACTGTCCTGGTATGTGGAGAAGTTGTCTAGCAAATTAAACTAAGGAAAATGAATAGGAGGATATAGAATACACTAGGAGTTGCAGCTGTTTTTTTCTTTTTTAGGCTTTAGTGTGGTTTATTGTATTAAGTTGAAGTGGATGGGGGAAGGAGTCAAACAGAACAGCTTTTTTCCTAACAGAAATTACGAGAAATTTTCAAAGCTGGCAACTGAAAGAAGGACTGTGAATACTATTATCTTTACTCAGTTGCAGTTATTTTTTGTTTTGTTTTGGTTTTTTTTAAATTTGGCTTTGAAAGGAGCTCCTTGACTACGTATTTGTGGAGGAGGGGTGGTAGGCTAATCATCTCTAAAATTGGAGCACAAGGGTTTTTTTTGGTAAAACTTCAAAAGACCCAGGGCAGAGAATCAGTGCTCACTTACGGTCCTGACTGCTGGTCAATGTCAGCACCTTTCTGCACAAGAAGGGAGATTGCTTCCACGTGCTTGTTAAGGACAGCAACCGTGAGAGCAGGTCGGTCATTGTCACTGATGCAGTTTGGGTCAGCTCCCTAGAATGCACAGGAGAGGGAAGGTGAGCTGTTAAAAGCCATAAAGATTCTTTGGCTTCCACCTTGCTTTAATATTATGCCAATTTAAGTTGGCAAATGGACTTTTTGCTCAAGACAGAGAAATGTTCAAATCATGTGGTATTGTTTCTTCATGTTTCTTCTGAAAATGTTTGTCTTCTCCTAGCTCAAACCCAGAGTAAATGTATACAACAAGAGCAGTCAAAGTAGATCCCACAGTTAGGATGCACCTTACCACACAGCAAAAAGGTAGAGGTTATGCTTGCTTTTGCTATACAGAGGACTTGAGCCTAAACTATAAAATTAATATTTTTTTTTTCTGTATGGCCTTGACAAACCCAGAGGAGAATGTCTTACACAGCAGCCGAATAGAAATTTGGGGAGAACATATATAAATGTAAAATAGGCTGTTTCTTCTCCAAAATGCTCTTTCCATCTGAAGACAGTCGGTTGTATTGCAAGGATCTTGCCTCCTAAGCATAAAGTTGAAGTTGCATACCAGGCTAATATTCATGCAGTAAATGGTCAAAGAGTTGGAAAGGGACTTCAGCAAGCAGCAACTTACTTCACTGAGCAATTGTTCTACCAGTGTGATTCTTCCTTTCCCATTTGGACCCAGTTCGTCCAGTAGTTGTCTGGACTCTGGCTGTGGAAACACAGAAAATAGCCAGTAACATTTCACATAGTGAAAATACAAGTAGGTGGGCCATATTCTGCCTCTGAGTAAAGGTGGAAAACACACACAGTGGCATGAATGCAGTGTAGCTGATCCTCAGTATTACTAATCCATGACCCTTCTGTGGGAATGTCTGAATCTGAGCAAGTGTTGGATAACCCAGGCTAATATGTCACTGTTGAGGTCTTGATTCAGCAAATGTATCTGCAAATGATTAGCTTTACATCAGTGCAGCTCTCCAGGGCTGTTCAAAGATCTGCTCATCACAGTAAAATTAAACATGGGCACAAGTTCTTTGTTATAGGATTAAAGTTTGAAGCTTCCAGAACTTGTGGAAGTATTTTATTTAAAAAATTAATATGTTTTGCCTCACAGAAGTTAGTTTACTATATCTTAAAACAACAATGAAACAACAAAGCCTAAAACCTTTTCCTTCTATTTCTTCCCAGCCTTCCACCTCCTTTCTCTTGAAAGCCTAATCACTTGACCAAGCATATTTATCTCTGGACTCATCACAAAGCTCTATATCTTCTTCCACCTGCTGAGTTGGCTGAGTGATCCAAGCTTAAATTAATGCTCATTTCCCTTTTGAAATTTTCCACATCATTAAGGACAATCCATTTAGTAGGCAGTGCTTCCAAGATATTTGGTCTCTGGTGAAAATAAAGCATTGCTGCTCGCATTTAGCTAGCCCTCAGTTGTGCTGACTTCTCAGCTTGATGGGAAAACCGAGTTGACTTAAAAATTTGTTGTGTAGATCATCTTCCCCTGTCTAGTTCACGGTCTGACTGTGCGAACAGTACTTCTAGTACAGCCAAGGGCATGTCCTGTGGAGTCAAAACAAGTAGTAAGGGTCAAGGGAAGACAATAGTGCCTCCATCTGATGTTGCTTCTGGGAAAAACCTGCAACAAAATTGATCTATAGGCCTAATGCTGTGTCAGTAAAACAGAATGGGTCCAAAACTGTGACCAACAATCTAATTAAGCTCTTAGTAGCAAAAGTGTTTGGTTATTTCCAGTTCTGTAATAAATACCAGCTACCACTTTTCAGGTCTTATATTAAGTTGGACTTTTGTCTGCTTTCCTCCCCACCATCCCAATCAGTGTTAAAAGCTTTCTATTTTTACTCTTCGATGCCCTCCTTCATGTTAGTGCTGCTCTATAGGTAGTTTTTCCTGTACTGGCAGAAGATACATACAGGCAGCTTATCTTCTTTTTCTGTAAGTGTTCTTGACTTTGTTCTTTTCATTTTGCCTCTTGAATGGAAAAGATTATCATCATCTTTGCCTGCCAGAAAGGGAAACAAGCATTAATTCAAAGCAAAGTCAGTATCCTAACAAGAACTTGGGGGAGAGATCTGGAAATAATTTATCCACAAAAATATTTTATTTTGTGTTGAAATGAAAGCAATAGTTATCCGTTTTCTACAATAGAAAGTGATGAAATATTTGTTGCACATCAGACTGGTTTTAACAAAAGGTTTACACTCAGGCAGACTTAAAAACTTCCTATTTTGAAATGAAGATTCAATGAAATGTGGAGTTTGGGGGGTTTGAACCTTTTTTTAACTAGCTGCAGCTATTCAACAGGCTTGACTCGGATTCATTAATTGTTTTGACCAAAAATCTTACAATTTTTCAATGCTGTTTAGCTCCCAAATACTTAAGAACAAGACTAGAGGACCTTGAGTACGTATGTATGTCAGCTGTTTTAAAGAGACATAATCTACCAATGTGCAGGAGGGTTGATAAGGAAATTACACAGCATGTGGGGACCCTTTGAGCTGGTGTGACTAGTGTGCCTGGGATCACAGTCACGTTATTGACACTCCAGAAAACCAGCTCCTAGTGCTGTTGCTGCCAGTTGCCAAGTCTCAGATTAGAAGGACATGCTGGCAGAAACTTATACGTGAATTGAAGTATGTCAGATTATACTGCAGGAATTTCTGAATTCTAATGCTGACTTTACAACCAGTTGATTTAATGAAAACCTAAGTCAAATATGAGATGCCTAAAATGCTGAGCTATTACTGATACCAATGGGAGATGCAAGTTAAGCATCTCTGAACACTAGGTCTAGAATTAATGTATTTTGTCATTTCTTATATTTGTCAAATGTGCTGAAGCTGAAGTCCCTGGCACAGCTCAAAAGTAGAGATAATATTGACATTGCCACGGGCCTGGAACTGACTGGGTCCTGCCAGCTACAACATAGGACGAGAGGAAATGGCCTCAAGTTGCATCAGGGGAGGTTTAGGTTGGATATTAGGAAAAATGTCTTCACTGAAAGGGTTGTCAAGCACTGGAACAGGCTGCCCAGAGAGGTGGTGGAATCGCCATCCCTGGAGGTGTTCAAAAAACGTGTAGATGAGGCACTTCGGGACATGGTTTAGTAGGCATGGTGGTGTTGGGTTTTGGTTGGACTAGATGATCTCAGAGGTCTTTTCCAATCTTAATGATTCTATGATTTATAGGTCCTATTGTAAAAGAATATGCAAAGCATCTAAAGTTCTATTGCTATAATAAAGACACAGCTGTGAGGTGCGACTGCAGTTTACTGGCCTCTCCAGCTGTCCTCTAGGAATGGAGCATTCCCATGAGCTTTTGACAGTCTGTACGTTGCTTAAATCTCAACTCAGCCACATTTTGAGACTTAAAGATCAACTTAAGTAGGTGACGAATGTTCCAGTATATTTCTTTGCCTATCTTAGTGTCTCACCTGCCAAGCCCTACTTCCGTATTCTTGACTACGATATTTATGGTCTATCATAAAGACAGGGAGGCGGGGAGGATCTCACCAAAACTAGTGTGACTGCCATCTTGTCCACCTCCGACTTCTGTTACAGTATTCAGGTAATGACTGCTGAACTTCACTGGTTTATTAGTATGAATATCCTGTAGAATCATCAAATGCAGGCAGTTAATCAGATTATCATGTAATGCTGTTATAATCTTAGTAGCACAAAAGACTAGTGTTGCATGTGAAAAATATACAAGCTTTTAATATCAGTCTCAAATTAGCACAAGACAAATTATTATATCTAATTGGATTCTGTTTTGAGGCAAAATAATATAGCATTTTTTTCTAAACCTTGTGGTAGGTATTTGTTTTGATTTAAAAAAAACAAAGTGAAACAACCTCACTTAAGGAAATGGAGATTCTCATCCAAATGAAAGTGTGTATACCACTTGAGAGATCTGATTAACTCCTCACTTGTGAAATGACATGATACATCTGAAAAGTGGTGATACACCACTTGGCAAGGTAAGCTTTTAAAGATTCTACACAATAAACACAGTCTGAAATTTGGATCTTTGAAATGGCAGATTTTCATCTTTGAAAAGCTGGAAACAAATATATGGGTGGTTTTTGGAACATGCTAATTCCGGAGGTAGAGATTTTGAGTGTTTGAATATGGTTAACAGGTGCTCTGGCTAACATTATCTCCAAACTATTGAGAATTACTAAGCTTGTTTCTTAAGAGCACAATATGCAGACTGAAGAAAAGGAGGCTCCAAGATCAAGAGCTAAGGGGTGCTAGAATGATCAAACAACATCAGCTGAAAGAAGAATGTTAATATTAATAGCAAACTAGTAAAATGCAAGATGATAGCAACATAACCATGAAGTCTGGCTTAATCACATAAAGATACCTGTTCAGCCAGCTTCAACTGAAAAAGATTCCTTTCTCTGAAGTGATGAGTTAACACCCTCTGAATAAAAGAATTTCTTGTTTAGACCTGAATTTAAATTATGTCAGCGTTACACTGACTGGTCTAGTGACAGCTTTAGACCAGCTGCCTAACAATGGGCCTCTTCCCCCCAAACTGACCTTGTTAATAGCGAGAGCATAATTCAATGTAATAGTGACTTCATAGTCATCCTCATGGATGGTAGCAGAATTAATCTAGAGGGAAAGAGCAGCCGTTAGTATCTCTTACAAAAAGTACACAGAAATAGTTTTAGGAATAAATCTTGCCAGTGAGGTTTATTATGGAGCCAATACACAAAATCACACATGTGGCCTCTGCCTACTTGTGGTATTGTACCAACACTTCCCATCTAACTCAGCCAGGGGAAGGTGGTATTTTGAGTAACTGGAAATATCAGAATTACTGAAATGCCAAATGAATCCGAAAGATGTAATAATGCTATGTTTCATGAAAGTTCAGTCATTCAGATTTTGCAGTTGCATGAAAGGCTGTGTTGTCCTTAGGACTCCCACTCCAGGAGAACAGGTTGCTACTTTAGCTGTACCAGTCTGTAGAAGCACAGTCTGTAGTAAAACATGGGCACTTTCTATATCAGTTCCTTGAGACAGTAGTGCTGGCAAGAAGACTATTGAGGTTATACAGAAATAAGTACACAGGGATTATAAAGAAGTGGAATGAAGTCGACAAGGTTATATTGCAGTAGGTTGAGAATTTTGAGATGAGGTTAATTATACTTCTAATCTGCAGGAAAACTGAAAAAGCAGCATTAAACTCAGATAGCTGGCATCTACTTTGGATCATGTCTGTTACTTTTGGGGGCAGTGGTTTCAAGACAATAGGATGACGAAAGGCCAAGAAGCAGCAGAAATAGCCTTCTCTAGGCAATTTAATATTTTTCAGGTGTATCTTTTTGAATCCTCTAGCAAAGGAGACAAGTTGCAGCGTACCTGTACTTCATCTCCATCAAGCAGATATCTTTTATATTTATACTTGTACTACAGCTTCTGAACATATTGGTGGACCCAATAGGTCTCAGTGGGTTTAGAATGCAGATGCAAAGTTTCTGATGGAGTGTCATACCTCCCAAGAGTGTAATCTGCCAAATGACAATTAGATTTCTGACCTCCACTATTCATGAACTTTTCTGTAGTTGTTTCTATGTGCTAAAACTGGGTTTTTTTTGACTGGTGTGTCACATCAGTCAGGACAGGCTATGAAGTAGTGAGCTTGAACTGTGATAAGGGAGACTTAGGTCCGACACTGGGAAAAAGCTTCCCAGTATCTATGCTAGTTCAAGGAGTTCCCAACCCTACATCTGCCTGCCTACTACTTCCAGCTGCTCACTGCCAACCTACTTTTGTACTAGCACTGATGCCCTTTTTTTCCCCTCCAGAGCTATTTTTAGCCTGGGTCAGTCACTGATCCAGTCCACAGGACATCACCACAAGCAGTTGTGCTGGCAGCACCTAGGAAGCAGGATGACGGGATGCAACTCCTTAACCCAGCAGGGCTGCCAAAGAAAGCAATACAGTGCTGCAGCTGAACAGCAAGGATAATTGAGTGCAGAAATGGACTGCCTGGGGCAATTGTGAAATCTCCATTGTTGGTGAGTTTGAAAAGCTTCAAGGCAAACATCTGTCAGGAACAGTTTAGGCAGAGCTGATCCTCCTTTAGGACAGGGACCAAATGATCTCTCAGTCATAGAAGCTCTATCTTCTAGGACACTTCAGGAAGAATCTCCAGTTTCCACCTTCTTGCTATCACCCCTTTTATCATTTTAGTGCAGTTTGGTGACACCCTGAAGACTACATCTCCAGTAAGAAAAGAGATACTCTGTTCCTATCATACTATTATACTAGAAGTCAACTCTGTAGCCAAAGAGAATTGCTGCTATCTGCTGGTATAATCCAGGCTGGAGCACAGGCAAGCATATCATTACATCCCATTTCTAGCAGGGCCAGGGCTTATTTAACTGACCAGCTACACAGATGTCAGTGATGACTTCTTTTTCTTGATTGCCTGCTGTGAGATACTATAAAAGCAGCT
Source organism: Scopus umbretta (assembly GCA_013400535.1). Taxonomy (NCBI): domain Eukaryota; kingdom Metazoa; phylum Chordata; class Aves; order Pelecaniformes; family Scopidae; genus Scopus; species Scopus umbretta. Next base: position 4,969 of record VZTL01061647.1, on the reverse strand, counting down.
GAGCAAGGGCTTTCTGGCTTCTATTACTTCTCTTACAGCTGTGAGGAGAGAGAGGAATAGAAACTGCCATAGGAAAGAAAGCTGGATAAAATCTTTGGTAAAAGATTGAGCAAAAAATGGAATGCCAAAACAAAACAAATTACACACACAAACAGGTCAAGCTATAAAGAAAAGGGAGACATTTATTTTTCCAGTGTTCCTATAGCAGCCACAATAATATTTTCATGAGGCTGCATAGGAAGATATTACTCACAAGCTCCTTCCTACCTTTCCCATTCGAGGTTCTCCAATCAGTGCTCTGAATTCAAGGTTGTTCTGAGCATAGCTTCTAAGGTGAGCGCACACATGATCCAGCTGTTTCCTCCAGTAACCTGATCAGAGAGAGTTAAGCAGGAGAAAAATCCCTGAAATTGTGATTAACATTTCCTCCACTCATGTGATGGATGATTTAAAAGATTGCATATTTTCACTGACAAAAAAAAAATAAAAATTGAAGTTTCCTTCAGAAAATTAATCTGATCAAGAAAAGGAGAAGCAAGTTATACCCTAAAAAAAGGTGAAAATCTTTCTTATCCATAAGTTGTAATTCATTCTTAGGGCACATCTATTCACAACAAAACCATGTCTCAGAATTGTCCTTTGGAACAAAACTGGCCTCGTGTAAAGGAGAATCTCACACTATTCCACATCAGGAAAAAAAAAAAGTACAATATTATAACTAAGCAA
>VZTL01061645.1:18179-44674 GCA_013400535.1 Scopus umbretta | reverse complement strand
AAAAAAAAAAAATAAAGATTAGGGTAACCTGTAAGATTTACGCAGTATCTGAACAAAAATCTCCATCAAAAGCACAAACAAACCAAAACCTGTCACTCTCCTCCAGGAAAAGAGAAAATGCTGATGTGCCCATCATGGGACAAAATAGGTTTTTATTTCGGCAGTGATAATCTCAATCACACCGATAATTATGCCATATTCTGAATTATATTAGGACAGATAAGTAACTCAGATTAGATGGCACTGTGGGCATAAAACAACATCGCTGATGTTTGTGCAATATCTAGAAAGACAAAAGTTTTACTGTTCTTTACTAAATCATTAAGTATAATAGGAGTTATTAGCTGACCCCAAAAGCACTATTTTGCCTTAAATTTTAAAAATAAACAAGTAATAATTACCATGAACATTGGCCTTTTGTTTCAGAGACTCCATAATAAAGTGACATGATGAAGCATACAAATGCCATATTCTGCTAATTGAAGGAACATTTGTAAGCTCAATTTTGTTCTTACCTTTGCGTAAGGTACAGGATTCCAGAATAACTTAAAGAGAAACAATTTAGAAATACATTGCAGTTCAGTTTTTAACTTTAGTATCTTTAATATTTTATAAGCCAAAGTAATATGACTTTTCATATTTTAATAACTTTATTCAATTTTTCAGTAAGATCAAATATCTAAACCAAAAGGTACATTTGGTATATTTTAATGAAGTTTGTCAGAATGACACTAATCCTGAAAAATCAGCAAACATCGATTTTAATCAGCAGTTGTGCTGATTAAAAACTCTCAGTGAATGACAGAAATAACTCTCATTTCATATAAGTCATCTGTCTCCACTATTTATTTTGGGTTTTTCGTTTGTTCCTTCTTTCTGCACTGTTTCAGAGATGCAGCGTTGCCACTAGGTCCTACTGCTCACGGCAGCCTTTCCTGAAATGTTGACCTAAGGCATTTTCCTTCACTCCACTGGGAGAAATGGAGGACCATGTTTGTCAGTATATCCAGTCATCTCCTGCTGTATGTGACCAGTATATTATAGCCTTTTTCTTAAATGGATCATGCTTCTCCAAATCACCTATTCTCACCTGTACAACTTCCCAAAAAGTTTGTTCAAAAACTTCTTTGTTGTAGTGCACATGAATGTTTATCCCATTTACAGCTTAGATTAATTCATCAACAGTTTAGACATATTTTCTTCCTGAGTTAACAGTACATGCACAGTTCTCTTAACTATCTCGCCATACCTAATTTATCCAGTTCCTCACAGTTTTCACACTCGCCTCTTCTGCCTATTTGGTGTCTCATGAACTTATGCCTTATTCTGTATGTTTTCCTCATGCTACAAACCTCTTTTCTCCCACATACTTACTCTAGCTACTTTTTTAAAAAAACAAACTGTACTTATTTGGGAGATTCTCCAATAATTGAATCCCAAGTATTGACTAATATGTAAACTCCTTGTATTTTAGTAAGTGCTGCCAATTCTTAAAGCACAGCAAAGGTCCTAAGACACCTGAAAACCTCAATATGCCACAAAGCTAACGTTAAGGGTATGTATGACCAACCAAAATAGATACATTGTAATAGCTACATTTTAAATCAACTTCGAGTGCAGGTTTTTTTGTGCTTGGATGTTGTGGTTATTGTTATTGGAGTAACTAAAGCTTTTAAGAATTTACAGAATAACTGAAATTATATCCTGTGTACTTTCCAAATACCAGCCTCCCTGTTCAATTCCAGGGAGCTCATCAGAAAGCTAGAGCAAAAAATTCCTCACTATGTTTTCTCATCATGGTATATGACAGTATTTGCTTTTTGTTAAAGCAAGAATTCCTCGCTGTATTTTCTCATTGCAGTATATGACAGTAGTTGCTTTGTCTAGGATTTTTGAAGGAAATAAAACTTGCAGAATTATAACTCGGATTGCATGAGACTGCATACAAAAATGCAAAACACAGAAGTATCTGTAACAGACTGAAATCATGTCTAGGAATACAAAGAATTGGAAAACCCTGAAAAAGAGTAATCCGCAAAGTTGAAAATAGGCTGGGATTAAGAAATGTCACAATGCTTGAAATCCCTGAGGGAAGACACACAGGAGGCATTTTATAAAAATGGATTATCAAGGTGGTGATGATAGACAATCTCTACTTCCTTCTGGAACAATCACAAGAAATAAAATAACTAAAAATGAAACAAGATTCTTCACTCAGAAAAGTAGTATTCTCTGAGCTCATTTCAGAGAAGCAAATAATTATATGCCTCATACACAAGAATTAGAAGATAATGCCAGCTAATATAAAAATAAGTGATATACAATATGTATAGTGACACCAGAACTAGAGGCTGATATAATAGGTGTTAAATGCTCCAGTATACTATGTCTTAATTAAAAAGTCAAACTACAAATGCCTCTGATATTCTGTTATGTGCATTAGCTGGGTGGAAAGAGAAGACAGGTTTTGGAAGTGTAGCCACTGGCCAAGCACTGATGGCTGAACTTCAAAGAGTAAAAATGCTCCTCTTCCCCACACTCACCTGGCCGCACCATCTCCAGGTATACCAGGCACCTCTGACACCCTGGGGCCCTGTACACAACGTCAAGTGCCTCCTGGCAATCTGTACTAACAGTACAGCGAGCCCACGTGAGACATTAAGCTGGTGTAGCAAACTTTAATTTAGAAGGGCCAGTGCAGGGAAAAAAAAAAAAAGAAACAAATTAAATATTTTCACTAACTGTTTAAATTGGTTTAATGACATGAACATATTTATAATGTTTTTCTCATTTCTCTAACCTGATAGCATTTTACCAGATGCTAACGTCCATATTAATCATTAATCACTTAAATCATTACAGTTTTGTTTCCAGTTATAAAATCAAAATTGATTTTTCCTTTTCTTTCACAAAAAATGTAGCCATAACACATTCCTCCAGCATAGGAATTTTTCATATGGAACTTTATGATGTGTAACAGTTAGAATCAGATGTAAAGTAAGATACATTCTTAACTCTCAGAAAAGCAAGAGAAGGGCATAATAGTGTGTACTCCTGTCATTCTCGTGTCTGTTATTCCTACTTACAACACAGGCTGCTCCAGTCCTGAGAACAACTAAAATCTTTCTGACACATCTATATTGCAAGAATATCCACCCAGGTATAATAGCCATTCAATTCCAGAGTGGCAGAATGCCAAAAGCAAGACAATAAAATCAAAATGGTGAGTGACTTACCCCATTTAAAGGAAATGTTTTCCATCCTAGTTCTCCGAGGGCAGCTGTAGTATCAAGTAAGACAACTGAAAATGGAAAAAGAAATGGTATGTTTGAGGTATTGCTTGGATTAGACATATACAGCATAGTAAAGTATTAAACTGGTATGAATTGAACTAGCCATATTAGCCAGATGCATCTGCTTAAAGCTATTAAAGCAATTAAAATGTTGGAGTATGAATAAAACCAGAATCCAAACATTTAGGCTTTCATGGCTTACCTTCCATTATCAAATGCCTTAGAAGATACAACACCTAAATCTTTTGCAGAAATCATTGCCAAATCACAGTACACTACCAATGCTTACTCATTAAAAGGTGACTGAATAAGCACGCACATTTCTGCAAGCTTTGCCTGGAAATCCAGAAAGCCTGCACATGGACTCAAGCATTAAAGATAATAAAATAAAGAAAAACAGACAGAGTTTCAAAAGTGAGATGTTTTAGAAAACCCCATAAACTTCCCAGAAATAAAGTTACACAATTTGTATAATTCAGAAAGAACACAAAAAGACTAACAGTTTTAGAGCTGGTATTTTAGCTGGAATATCGCAGTGCTAAGAGCTGCTACATACATTTTGCATAATTTCTTCCATATTTGTTTTGGTTTTTTAATATATTACAAGATGTGCATTATTGTTCTTATATATTACAAAGTGTTTCTGCATTATTTTAATATCTTAAATTACATTAGCTTCATTTTTCTCTTCCTTTCACTGATAATGCAAAAATCATACAGAACACAGCCCATAGTGATAAGGAAGCTGACTGTAAACTAAATATTTAGTACATGAGACATTGTACCTACATGTGCTACTGCCCTCTAATGGAATTGTTTAATCTGACCCTCTAATTTCAGAAATGTAAATTAGGATTTAAGCATAAAATTAAGCATTGTATGGGGCAGTTTAACAATCAAGATAGTGTGTTTTGAATGCTCAGCTCCTCCTTACAGCCCACAAATTCAAGTTCTTCTTTGGGTGGTTAAATGATGGAGAAAAATGAAGCTATTAGTTTGGAACATGACACTACTATCCATACATTTGGGGGTTTTATGCTGTTGTGCACTATCTTCCACCTCTTATCTGTCCAAACAATCAATGCACAGCTACCTATAATGTATTTCTATAAAGCAGTACAGCAGCAGCAGCAAAAACCAGGTCATATTTTTTTCCCTTATGGAAAAGGCACACTGGCATGTAAACTGTGTGAACTAGCCAGCTTATTAGAGGAAACTTGACCCAGCATCTTCCTTTGTCTTTTGTATTAGTGACACTAGAGTTCCTGTATATTTGAAGGTATGTTGACTTTTAACACAAAACTGAAATAGTCTTATCAGCAAATTTACAGTCAGGTAACAAGCTCAACGTTAACCAAATAAAAGTTTAACGATTTATTTGAAGAAACTAATGACATTTTTAAAAGGATATTCAAGAAAGGAGAGTATTCTGCTCTCCACTTCACCACCTCACCAGTTTATGAAGCTTTGTGAATAAATTGAAGACAAATTAAACATTTTTTTTAAAGGCCTGTTTTACTTCCAAAAAATGGAATCACTATCCCCACTGAGTCTATTGCTGCCTTCTGCTTACTTACAAAGCTGTGATTTACAGCTGTCATAGTATTTTCTGTTTGCATCAGATCACCATACTCCTGTTGAAGAGTCAGAAGAGTGTCTTCCCATTTGGCCTGTGATACAGCAGTTTTCTATGTAAAGCTGTGATGTACTGGGGATCTGTCACCTCCAAAAAAATTAAGCCACTGGGTTTAGGCTTTTCCTTTTCATAGAGAAGACCAAATGCTCAGCTGGCTTCTGAGAATATTTCCGTTCGTCTTAGGAGTCTGTTTTCTTCTCTCCATCTCTCCTCCCCTCCTCTCTCCACCCAGTAAACATGGACTATTTGTAAATATACTTGGTTTTCAGCTGAGGTTATATCTTAGTACTTATCAAGTGCCATTCTGATGATATGTTAATTCTTTAATACAGAATTAAATAAATAATCAAATGAAAACCACTATATGCTGCTGCTAAACCTATGGATCTGCAGGTAGAAATTCACTGTTTCTACAAACAGCAATGGGGCTTGAAGGTTTTTTTCAGTTTTACAATTTTTGCGGTAGCAGGACCATGATTTAATAAACATCATCCAGGTATTCAAAACTAATACTTCCAAGGAACAAGCCCCAAAATACAGGAAGGAAAACTAATTCATTTCTTCAGTGGAGCCTGAATTAATTAATTCCTTGCCCGAATTAATCAAGTACTACTTGAAAGCTCAAAGCTGTACATTAAAAAATTGAAACCTAGAGTAAATTCATCACTGCGAGTGTGCTATGCTTAAATTTAGGTGAACCATGATCTAATAATATTTCTTGGATACATCTACCAAGTTAGCCCTACCAAATAACTGAGTTTTGTTAAAATACATTTTTTTATACATTTTACATATCAAGCATCTTATGTGCTCACATATGCTCACCTATATCCACCAAATCTGTTAGAGCCTCAAACTGGAGCATTCAAACAACCAAATAACTACTAACCAGAATTAGAATGCTATCACCTTCAGAGTCAGAAATGAAAATCAGAAAAATTAGAAGACTGTCTTTCCAACAGTACTTGTATTACAAGACATAAAATACTTATCAATCAAAAATGTGCATATATATTTATCAATCAAAAATGTGCAAATTCTGGCAAATCAAGTAACATTATGTTTAGGGCAAAGTAATACAAACCCCAGTAAAGCAGTGAAGTCAACAGAGCCAGCTATACAAATGAGGACATGGATAAAGTAATAAAATCCTCATGCACTTCAGTGATTTGGAGATATCTACATGATAGACTTCAGCGTGGGATAGAGATACCCAAGCTATCTTTAAATGAGGTAATTAAGAAGCAGTCTAGCCCCAGAAGCACAGACCTGATGGCAGACAAATCTGCACTGCCAAGAAGCTTCCACCTCACAGCTCCTTGGCAGAAAATTCACTCTGCCAAAAAAAGCCAGACTAAGAGGAATGCCCACATGTATACATCTGAATTACATACAGGAATGAACACTTCTCCTCTCACTGCAGAATAGTGAAAGTTTCTAAAGAACTGGAAATTCACATGCAAAGGGACTAAAAAAGAGATGGTGGACATTACACGTGTGATGCTTAAAACGAGAGAAAATTCCCTAAAAAGTTAATGGAAGCAGGAAGCTACATTGAGTGACCTTTGTCCCTATGTTTACTTATTTATACTTCTTTATATGCCATAAAAGGCCCCATTCCTTTTAAGTGAGACTTCATGCAAAGTGGCCATTATGGACAAGCCATTAGCTGCCAGGATAAGCAAAAATGTGTGTCTCGAACTACCGCAGTTAATATTTATGAAAAAAGCTATAAATAAACTGGTTGCAACTAGAGCAATGTTACTGACATTTCTGACATTCAGCCTCCACTTGTAGAAGCCAGTTTTTTGAGGTGAGGTAGAGTGTAAAACTTGCAGAGTGAACAAGAGTGAAAGAGTATAGATCTGCCATTACAAAGTCATGTCACAATTCAAAATGAACTCAATCATCCTTTAAAAAAATCTCTTTGGATAAAAAGAACTTAGATTTAGCACTTGCATGTCCTTCCTTAAATAACTGAGCTAGGGATACCATCACTTGCCCAACAATAACATACAGACTTAAACATACAGCTGTAAACCTATTGTTTTAGTTAACTGCATAGTTCATACTTAGAATTTAAAAGTGTTTAGCTTTGTTTTCCAGTACATACTTTAACAGATATTACATTATTATAACTCATTATGCCATACTGAGCTCCAGTTTTCTTTTTTTTTGGACATATCTTACACTGCTATTATTAGACTTTACAATTGAAATTAATCTTTTCAGAGGTTTTGCCCGGTCCTGAGGGAACTGTTTTATTTAAAATTGCGATGAGCAGGGCTCCGAGGGCTGATGGTGTGGAATTTTAATTCTAATTCCAAAATACTGTTCTGAAGATGAACTCTACAATCTTATCTGTGCAACCAATGAAAAAGCCTTCCAAACATTCACTTCCCAGTTTCTTTTCTCCTCTTCTTTCTTTACACACCTCCAGACAGTCTGACCTAGCAGTTTGAAATGAACAAAGGATTTCAGCCAACTTCACGGAATCATAGTCCGACATCAGAACAGGCCATCAGATCACCCAGCTTGACCGCCTGCTCATTGTGGACTAACACGTTTCACTGTTACCTCTCTAGGGGGCAAGCCAAAGATTTGCAAGGAAAATAGAATGACAAACAGCCATTAATTTCTTAAAAGAGCACTAGTAACTCAGGGAGCTGCAGAAAAATACCAGCGCGGAAATACCCCAAGAAAAATCGCCGAGACTCAGAAGAAGACAACTTGGCAAGACACAGACCAGCTCACTCCAGCACATCCCACCTAGCTGACGACTGCTGGGCTGGCAGAGACTCGCCAGGTGCCTGCATGGCGAGCGGGGAGCCCCTGCTGCTCAGCATGGCAGCACGTTCGTCCTATCTGCCTGCTCTGCGGCTTTGCCCACAAAGGCACGCCACGCGCTCGGGAGCTACGGAGTTGCTGTACGCAGAATCTCTTCACTGCACTGGGTAAAAGATGCCCAGATAAAAGACGGAAAGTTTCAGTGGCTTCCAGAAGGGTAGGCAGTCATTAGAGATGATACCCAGGAACAGGCAAAACCGGCACATTTGTTTTTTTTTCTCTGAGAACTTACTTATTGACTGCAATCAGCTTATATTTATAAGACAAACACACTGAGCTTCTAAAGTCTCCCACTTCCAGCCCCCAAGAGAGTTGTTGCTCTCTTCTGAAATGTCTGTACTTTTTTTTTGCAGGTTTTATGGTTGTCTTCATTTTTTTTAAAATAGCATCACCTGCAGTATTCTGAAATCATTCCTTCTAACAATATGCATTAAGATAAAGAACCCTGCCTATTTTTGTATCCTGTTTATATATCCAAGGTCACATTAGCCTAGTTTTCACTGCAGCATTGCACTCATAGGCAGTTATTAGTCTATCAATGTCACCATCCTTTACAGGATCACTCCTTTTCATTATTATTTCTCAGTTTGGTTTGCATGTGTGTTCGTGAATGTACAAAGATCCATTTGTTTATATTAAAACAAATTTTACTTTTAAGGGCTAACCTTTCCTATGTGATAAAGGCTGTTCCCTGTCTGCACACGCTCTTTCTTTCTTTACTTACTACTCTTTTGTCAGCTATTGGTTTTATATTTATTTCCATGCTATTAGTGAAAAATGTTGACCAGTTAGAATTTTGAATGGTGTATAAGGAATATCTCAAAATCTGTGATTTAACAGTCACTGAAAACTACTTTAAGGTTTCTTAGACTTCAGTTTTTAAAATCCATTTACTAAAAAATTTGGTAAGCTTTTTACTGTCAGAATACTTTGTGACACTTTGTCATACTTTACAAAATCTAAACATATTACCTCTGTGGCTTGTCTGTTTGAGGAAGACAGAAAGAAGAGGGAGATAAGCAACATGCAGGTTACCTTTGGCAATTAACATGTAATCAACTGGGAAAAATGATTTAAATGCTTGGGTTTTTCACCAGGCCTGTTTTCCATATAACAAATGAACAGACATTCATTATATACGTATCAACTGAATCCTTTCCCAGCTTTTCCATTATTCTGCATGCAATAGCTATCTGGTTTAGGCAAGATCAACGAGCTGCAGTAATACAGGATGAGGAGCACCTGCCTAGATAGCAATTCTGCTGCGAAAGTATATAGTCATAGCAAATCACATAGTAAACAAAGTGTTGACAACACTGTTTGACTGAGATAAACAAACAGCATCATAGCCAGCAAAATATATAGAGTAAACCTTCCCCTCTCATCAGCATCTGTAAGCCTCTAGCGGCAGTTCTGTGTCTAGTTTTTAGGGCCTTCCTTCGAAAAATACCTGGATCAGTTGCAAAGACACCACAGGAACGCAACAGGAATGACGAGATCTCTAGAGAGGCTGGGCTCTGGAAGGTCTGAGTGCACTGGCGTCATTTACCTGCGAGGTTAAATTAGAAGGACTATCCACTAACAATCTTCTAGTGTGTAAAAGGCTGTTTAAGGCAGAAGGGAATAATCTGTTCTTTATGTTAACGGCCAAAAAGGAAGAAGGGATTTAAATTACAGTAAAAAGAGTTTTATGTTAGACTTCAGGAAAATCCTTACTACTACAGTTGTAAAGAAGAGGGACAGTTGAGACTAATTGGGTAGTTGGGGACTCTCCACTATAGGAGGCTTTTAAGACACGTTAAACACTGTCAGACCTGGTTTCTACATAATCTCATGTGCCTTGGGGCAGAGGGGGAAACTAAATGACTTCTCGAATCCTCTCCAACACTGTGATTTTTATAAAAAGCTAGTTACCTGGTTAATGGTGCTTCCCTTTTCTTTTCAAACCAGTACTCTAACACCTACGCTCTTCCAATATTCTTGAATTCCCTGAGTCCCCAAACTCATTAAATTTACCATCAGTAGCCCAGAGATCTCCTCGGCCAATTCTTTCAGGACTCTTGGAAGAGAACTATTTACGCCAGGTGGGGAGTACTTCATAGTCTTCATGTTATGTGAATAAATTACTAAGTTCTAATTTTCTCAATTCCAAACACCCTATTTTCTGCATCTTTCTAAAAATAGTTCAATACCATTCACACAAACATTTTTACTCATGATCCAAAAGAGAAATTCCCATTATCCTGAGTGTTGCGAGACTTGTGGGCTTTTACCTAACATACTTAGCTTCTATTTTCAATTTTCAGCACTTCATATTTTCTAACGTGTATTGATTTCCACACATATCCTCTCTTTTCCATTATTACAAGCGTTTCTATTTCTAGTTTCTGCTTTCATGTTACCTCTAATGTAGGTTGAGCTGTTATCCAAACCTGGCCTTTTTTTATCCATCAATAATTCTTCAATCAAGAATTTTAAAAAGGAATTTCCACTTTTTCCTTTTTCATTTTCACATTTGCACACTCACACAAACACGTGATTAGAATTCTCCTCTAATGAATGAGAACTGGTCAGAATAATTTTTCATGTACAAAACCCAACATCTCATTCATGATAAATTCACTTTCTCAGTCCTAAGAAGTTTGCAACGTTATTAGACTGGGTGCAATATTTTTTATGTTAGATAACTGACTGTCTTTAACTTGGTGGTGTTTTACTCCCAGTTACATGAGGTCTCCAGTGAGCATTTTCAAAAACTAATTCCCCCACATAATCATTTTTCTTTCTGTACGTTACACACAGATGCTTAAAGAATAACTTATGCTATCTTCTAATTTGATTCAGTTATCTGTTTCAGTCTTACTGTTCCCTACTACTACCTGGATAGATAAAATTTCAAATCCTGTGGCTCTGAGCTAACAAGATTAAAACAAACAGTGGTTCTTTTGCATAAAATGCCACTACCCACCTCTTCCATTCAACCTTTTTTTCCAGAGAACCTTATTACCGATTTCTTAGCAAGATAATTTTTAAATGAAATGAAAATTCATGTTCTTTGCTATATCATTTTATGCTTTCCTACACTTTCATAGTGCTCCTTCTACTTCAGAGCCAATATAATTATCCTTTCTGTACCTTATGTGCAAACATGCACGTTCTCCTGAGAGTGGAAGGCTGCTGTAATCCTACTGCTCCATCTCTCACTGGAAAGTAAGCCAACATTTTCATACCAAAAGCTTCAGTTTTACATTATCCTTTTTCACATTGCCTTTCTTCCATTCTCACTTGAAAAATCAACATGAATCCCTTTATTCTCATGTTGTATTATTATTAGCATTGCCAACCATTGCAGACCCCTCAGTTACATCAGAGTAACCTCGCTGGATTAAGTGTTAAATAGAAGAAGTGAGATGAAGCTCTGATTTATTCTCCTCTTGTGCTTTTCTGGTGGAAGACTTTATTGAATTTGAATTATGGAATGCATATTTTTATGCAACTGTACCATGTAAATAAGCAAGATAAGTAAACCAAATGCTGTACTTTGTTCTTGCTACCTAAAATCATAGATACCACACTGAGAGATTTAATTTATGTAATTTTTTAAAATGAAAGGGTAATTCTTGTGCCTACTGAGAGAGCTGATGCAGGCAGAGGCAATTGATTCCAGCTGTATCTTCAGTACCATTATTCCGTACACTGTCAAACCCCTGAAGCTAGTGAAATGGAAGTAGCAACTAATGGAACCTCAAAATGATATGGTATTTCATTTGACCAATTAGGTGGATAAGACATATTGAAGACCAAAGCTGATTATTATACTCATTACATAGCACTTTTACAAGCTTCTGTGTTCCTTTCTGTTTGCAACTCATTTGCCAAATATTTATTTTTTCAACTCCATATACTTTTCAGCATTCAGACTTTATGGAGGTAGAAGGAAGAAATGAGCAACTTGCTTCACAAACCATTTGGATTTTTATATTAGGTATTCATGCTCTGTAATTGATCCCCAATTGTATCATGACATTACTTTAGATGAACAAGTCATGAACATCATATATGATTATAACTGAGGAAAGGGGAGTTACATGAACATCCACTCAACTCACATTTGCATGACCAAATATGCTATTTTATAGGTAGTTCCAAATAACAAGACATGCAGCCATAGCAGGATGAAAAACAACTCAGATTCTAAACAAATAATCCAATGCGTGTTTCAGCACCTCCAACGTCTCTATAAAAAAGTTAAATCTGAATTAAACCCAGCAATACTTGACACTCAAAATTCTACAAGTAGGCCTAATTCATTTTATGACTTCTACAGCACCAAGGGATTAAGGTTTAACAGCATCTTCTGCGACTTTGTAAATGTCTAAATTTTCTTTATCTAGAAATGACTGTTGTGGGAAAATAAGGGAAGAATGGTGAGGGAGTCTGTAAACACGTTCAAGTGACCTGCAGCTGGGCTGTAGAAAAACACATATATCATACCAATTGTTGTTTAGTCTTGTGTGCTTGACAAGTAGAACATCTGTGTTTAGGTAACACAGGCCTGTGGTAGACTCAGAGGCACCCTATCGAACATGCTTGAGATTCCTGTCCTGCTGTGGGAAAGATCAAACACCAGTGGTAAACTATGCCTGCGTGAATCCCTGATATACAGGTGAAACCAGCAGGTTCGGCAATCCTCTAGCGAGGCCCGAGCTCCGCAGTGCCTGTGTTCCCACTTGTGTGCCTCTGCCCAGGTGCTGCTTTGGGGATCCTCCAGTTCGTGAGGTAATGAAGACAAATTTGCTCTTTGTGTTTTACCCATGGTTCTGCGGTTGTTCCTGTGCCCTGCCTGTGTCAGCTCGAACACCATTGAAATTATCACTGTAAATTTTGAAGGATGGTCATAGAAGTCTGACCTTGTGGAGAAAGCCTTTGGTTTTCCTATTCAGGGACCAATAGACACCAGTCCTTATGCGATATTTCAATAACAAAAAGACCATAATTAGAATACCGTCAGCTAGTTGCCTATTACATTTACTGTGGCTTATTTTCAGTATTGTTAACATCTACCTTTCTGAAAGCAGGACATTGGATTTAAAAAAAAGGATGTCGGTGGCTACAGGCTGTCAAGCTTTAAGTTTACGTCAGGGTTTAAAGTATTCCACCACAAACATTTCTTATTTAAATGAGGGCATTTTTACTTCCTTCCTAATGACACTTTATCGTAAAATAAGGAATTGCATACTTTAAACACCTATCAAAATGCTCTGATAAGCAATTATTATAATTTATAATTTATAACCTGTACACAGCCCATTGAACATGTCTGTATCTTGTCATACTCCTATTTTAAATGACATGATTGATACTTACAATTCTTTAATTTTAGTATCAGGAAGTAACTGAAATACTGGACAAATTTAAATATCTATATTATAAAGTTGGAGCTTAAGATATAGTAAGATAAAAAACTTGAGAAGATGGACAGACTTATTTTCAGGAAACAAGAATCCTTGCACCCAAAAGAAATAGTAGTAAAATTTTATGTTCTGGGTTTTTCCATTATTTTTGCAGCCTATTTTTAATAGCATTAAAATTACTTAGAATAGCGCTAAAATACTTATTAAAAAAAAAATAAAAATTAAACCCAAACAAAACAAACCACCAAAAACACAAAATAGAAACAACCCATTAATTCTGAAAATTGGTCAATTATGCCTAGCTGCTTTTGTTTAAACTAAGTTTTTTTCTGTTTATACATCATGTAACAGGCAGAGTTCACTCCTGAAGTAGTCTCAGTACAATTAAAATAGAGACTGTTTGGCCAACTGTTAGCCTTTACAATTATTTAAGCCAAAGTATGAAACTTGGTAGCAGCTTTCTGTACAAAGCATCTTGTGAAACTTATTTCTCTGGTGTACAAAATAGAATGAAGGAAAAAGAAATAACCTTTACTGCTGTTTTACAACAGAACTGAGAAAAGACTCCCTGTATGCTGACCTACAACAGGAGCTCCTTGTTGTGGAGTGTAACCAGAGATTCACAATACCTCCGCACTGATGCAACCGTCCATGCTTTAATTTAAAACCATGCTGGTTCTTCTGCACATGCGTATATGAACACTCTGATGGTGAACGTCTCTCTAAGGCAACTCATGAAGGACAGAAGTCTTTAAATGGTTATTCTATTAGCATAGCATTGACTTTCTTTTCTCAATATCAAAGTGCTGCCTTATCACACAACTTAAATCCCTGTTCATAATACAGATGGATATTCCAAAGAAAGAGGAGAAATTTCAATTCATCAGTCACAGGCACCTAACACCAGTCAGTAAAAGATATGGCCTTTCCCAGTCAGGCAGGTTCCATGTTTCATTTCATGAATACCAAGAGGAGCCTTGGGAATTACCTCAATACATTCAGCGGCACCAAACGAACCAAGCATGTAGAAAATGTACCTGTCAGTGCAGAAATACATGAAAATTTCTGCACTTAAATCTTTCTGTGATAATAGTTACAATCCCAAATTGTACACGCTAGATCTTAACTATGTATTCTGCCACTTTGCAAGTTGTTTTGCCTTAAGACAACTGTAAACATTATGTATTTTGAGGTCCAACATAAGTGCTTGCTTCTCCAACGTGAGTCTTATTCAAAAGCATGAGAAAAAATGAAATTACTGAGGTAAAAAGAAAGCATATTCAGATCTAAAATAAATGGGTTTGCCTCTGAAACAGATGAACCCCCAAATTTTCCTCAGGTAACAGTGGAATGAAGAATGAGCAGGCAATACACCAGCTCTCCTAGCCTATAATGCAGATTTTTCCTCAAGAGCAGTGTCAAAGTGATTTCAAAGTGATGGAGTTGAACACTGCACTTCCAAACAGGGGATTAAGATAGGAGGAGGTTCTCAAATCCACAGATCAGCCAGAACAGATGAATTCCTACATTTGTAATGCATCAGAAGGGGCTGAGCACTGCAATGTCAGCCCTGCAGGACAGGCAGCAAACACAGAACTGAAGAATGAGTCCTGCTAGGCAGAAGCAGACTGCTCTACTTTAATGGACTCCTCACAAAGAATGAGATGGGAAAAAAGGGGTTTTAGGTGCCAGGGAAACAGTGTGTTCTTAACCACTGACTCAGCTTTAATTTTGAAGATACTCCTTTTCAGCAGGGATTCTTGTTAAAATGAAGTGAGATAAATTAATGCCATTCACAGGTCCAGAAACTAACACCAGAGCTGGTTTATGTCACATAGCTGTATTATTTTCCTAAGCTTTTGGTTTCACAAGCGAGATAATTGGAGGTTGTGCTGGTTTTGGCTGGGGTAGAGTTAATTTTCTTCATACTATAGAATCATAGAATCATAGAATTGTTAAGGTTGGAAAAGACCTCTGAGATCACCTAGTCCAATCATCAACCCAAAAAAACCCCAAAACCAAAACAAAACACCATGCTTACTAAACCATGTCCCAAAGTGTCACATCCACACATTTTTTGAACACCTCCAGGGATGGGGACTCCACCACCTCCCTGGGCAGACGGTTCCAATGCCTCACCACTCTTTCAGTAAAGAAATTTTTCCTCATATCCAATCTAAACCTCCCCTGGCGCAACTTGAGGCCATTACCCCTCGTCCTATCGCTGGTTACTTGGGAAAAGAGGCCAACACCCTCCTCACCAC
Source organism: Scopus umbretta (assembly GCA_013400535.1). Classification (NCBI taxonomy): domain Eukaryota; kingdom Metazoa; phylum Chordata; class Aves; order Pelecaniformes; family Scopidae; genus Scopus; species Scopus umbretta. The sequence continues at coordinate 29,220 of VZTL01061645.1, read as the reverse complement.
ACCCTCCTTTCAGGAAGTTGTAGAGAGCGATAAAGGCCTCCCCTCAGCCTCCTCTTCTCCAAACTAAACAACCCCAGTTCCCTCAGCTGCTCCTCATAAGACTTGTTCTCCAGGCCCTTCACCAGCTTCATTGCTCTTCTCTGGACACGCTCCAGCACCTCAACGTCCTTCTTGTAGTGAGGGGCCCAAAACTGAACACAGTAGTCGAGGTGCAGCCTCACCAGTGCCGAGTACAGGGGCACGCTCACTTCCCTACTCCTGCTGGCCACACTAGTCCTGATACAAGCCAGTTAGCTGTTGGCCACCTGGGCACACTGCTGGCTCATATTCAGCCGGCTGTCAACCAGCATCCCCAGGTCCTTTTCTGCTGGGCAGCTTTCCAGCCACTCTTCACCAAGCCTGTAGCGTTGCATGGGGTTGTTGTGACCCAAGTGCAGGACCCGGCACTTGGCCTTGTTGAACCTCATACAGTTGGCCTCAGCCCATCGATCCGGCCTGTCCAGATCCCTCTGCAGAGCCTTCCTGCCTTCCAGCAGATCGACACTCCCACCCAGCTTGGTGTCATCCGCAAACTTACTGAGGGTGCACTCAATCCCCTCATCCAGATCATTGATAAAGACATTAAACAAGGCTGGCCACAATACTGAGCCCTGGGGAACACCGCTTGTGACTGGCCACCAACTGGATTGAACTCCATTCACCACCCCTCTCTGGGCATGGCCATCCAGCCAGTTTCTAACCCAGCGAAGGGTGCACCCATCCACACCATGAGCCGCCAGCTTCTCCAGGAGAATGCTGTGGGAGACACTGTCAAAGGCCTTACTAAAGTCGAGGTAGATAACATCCACAGCCTTTCCCTCGTCCACTAGTAGCTAGTATGGGCTGGTTTGGATTTGTTCTGGAAACAGTGTTGATAATAGAGGGATGTTTTTGTGATTGCTGAGCAGCTCTTACACAGCACGAAGGACTTTCCTGCTCCTCACCCCACCCCACCAGCAAGCAGGCTGTGGGTGCACAAGAGGTCGGGAGGGGACACAGCCAGGACAGCTGACCCCGACTGACCCAAGGGATATCCCATACCGTGTGACGTCATGCTCAGCATCTAAAGCTGGGGGAAGAAGGAGGAAGGGAGGACGTTCACAGTGATGGTGTTTGTCTTCCCAAGTAACTGTTACGTGTGATGGAGCCCTGCTTTCCTGGAGATGGCTGAACACCTGCCTGCCAATGGGAAGTAGCGAATGAATTCCTTGTTTTGCTTTGCTTGCATGCGTGGCTTTTGCTTTGCCTATTAAATTGTCTTTATCTCAACCCACAAGTTTTCTCACTTCTAGTCTTCTGATTCGCTCCTCCATCCCACCAGTGGGGAGTGAGCGAGTGGCTGTGTGGTGCTTAGTTGCCAGCTGGGGTTAAACCATACCGGAAGTCAAGAGCTAACCCTGATAAAAATAGGAGTCACCAAATTATGATAGAAGCCCAGCTGCCCCGTGTAATGATTTTCATTTTGACTTGAAAAAGCTAATTGATATTCAATTCACCATCATGTTCATGTCAACAATAGATTATTGGGCAGATTTTTCTAAATGAACATGAATACCTGACAGTTTTGTCAGCTCTGTTTAATAACCCGAGTATATCTTCATTAGGGAAATTAGAAACAAGTGAAATTCAGACAAATGGATTTATCTTTCCTTGCACTGGTAAAGTACAAATGACTTGTGTGTTGAAACCAGTCCTATTAGACTGGGACTCAGTTTGTGAAGTTGTTATCCTTAAGTCAAAATGAAAGTAAGAACAAATCAGTATTAATAGAATAGATAGACTCAACAAGTAACTTCCAGCATCACGAAAGTTGTAAGCAATGCATATTTTGCTGCACCATAAAACCATAAAGAGGAAGACCAAACAGACAGTTGCAGACATTCCAAGGTAAGCAGAACTAAAGAGGAAGGAAACAAGCAGACATGGGCAAGACAGGAGAAACTGGGTAAAAGGTAATTCTGGCAGGGGGAGATTGTGACCACTGACCCAACTGAGGAATAAAACAAGTGCCCCCCCCATTCCTCCTACACAAGCACAGTGAATTAAAAGAATGCTATAGCTTTAAGCGTTACAAGAATAAATTGTCAACCAATAAAGATGAGTGCGCGGAGACAGGCTAATGATTATGTATTAGATAGGTGTGGAAAATGTATTTACAATGTATAAATAAGGGAATAGAATCTGAGCTTAGTGTGCTTGATTTGTGGAATTCTACCATCTTGAATAAAGCAATATCTCCTCTCTAAACCATTCTGGGTTTGGGAGTTTTATTTCCAGGTAACAAAGTCATGATGCTAGATTTAATATTCTCCACTCTGCTGTTAACCTTTTCTATTCTGCATTCTTGCAAGCATTTGCTTTTATGTCTTTTACTATACAAGTTTTTTCAGGGGTGATAAAAAGAACAAAAAGTTTATGTGACAACAATTCATAAGTTAAAAAAAAAACACCAAACAAACAAAAAAAAACATACAAAAGCTTTTGGAAAAGTATAATAACATCTATATTTAACTGTCAGTCAGACTAATTATGGAGTTAATAATTCCCTAGCTATTGCTCCTATACTCTGCATTTTTTAGGATGTCCTCTTCAAGGGGGGTAGAAACTTCCCACAGGAGTTCATGGGGATAATCAAACCCACCCTAGGCACCCGTTCCTTCTTGCACTGCCCTGATGCAAAGACCTAGCCTCTCTATTAGTAAAGTATGAAATGGTATTGCAAGGGTTTGATGCCTTTGCCCCATGCACAGCTGGGAAGGTTGATCAGAGGTACATTCAACCAGAATCAATCCAGACCTTTTCCACAACAGCCCCTTTAAAGAAAGAAGTTTTGAAGAGGAGATGGCTGATAAAGCAACAAATGGGGACTGGGCAGACAGATGGCCACTGCTTACTCAAGTAGTTACTTAATAACCATAATGAAAAAAATAGCTCTTTGGTGACTCTGAGAACAGAATAAACACATGTTAGGAGAGGTATAAAGGCTGAAGCAACTAAAGAGGGTTTGTGCTTGGCTGGCGGCACGGACCCATGAAGAGCTGTTTGAGAATCTCTAGCTCAAGATCTGTGGGTGCATGTTCTCGCAGGTGCAGTCAGAGCTGCAGAGCATGCTGCTTCACTCAGGCTGAGAGCAAAAACCAGGAGTCTGAAACTCTGAAACACAGGCAAATCAGACATGGGAACAACAGTTGGGGAAGCTCCAGGCATGAAATACAAAAGCAGGCACTTCCGTGTTGGCACAGACCCATCCGCTGAAGCCAACCCAAGACTCTTTATTACTCTTTGTCTTCTACTACGTCTTAGTTCAGCATAACTTCTTAACGCTAGGCAGCTAAATAACAGTTTACCTACATTCTGTCTGTATTTTTACATCATAAAATGAAACAGGGTCACTCCTATTTTGCAGGCAGAAAAGCTGCAATACAGAAAGCCAAGTTTCATATAGCCCAATGGCAAATCTTGACTACGCTGCTTTCCCAAGCTAACGATAATGCTAACAATGACTGTACGAAGTGTACAGAGGGTGGAAAAGCGTAGCTGTGCAATCCCCATCTGTTGTGTTGTTGCAGTCTGAACTACCACCCAGAATTTATCCACAAGTCATATAAATGAGCCTCCAGAAGTGATAGGACATTATCATTATTATTATCCATTACAGATCTATGCCAATGTCACACAAGCAGGATGAAGTTAGTATTTCATACTCAAATAAAAGAACATTCTCCCTGATCCCCCTAATGAAAGCAAATGACATATGAAGGATAGAGGAGGGCTATCAAGCCTACATTTGTATTTCTTCCACTTGTTAAAGGTGATGTGGTTAGTAATGATTTTAGCTGTCAGCAGTTAAGGCAAGTCATCAGTAGAGCCACAAGCTGTGGGCATATCAAAGCAGCAGCAGTCATGACTTTCAAGGTGTCAGTGTTCTCAAGCAAAATGATCAGTTTTTCTCCTTTGATTCCTGAAGTGGCATCTCATTTGCTTGATAAATTATCTACTTTAGAAGTGAAATATTTAATACACTTAGCCTTACTGCTGCAGTCTGGAAGTGACCATGATGTACAGAAAAAAAGTTCAGAAGAACCCATATGAAAAAAAAACTCCCAGGAAGGAACACAAAAGCAACTCAGAAAACATGAGGTTAACATTTGGCTATATTAAATGTTTTCTTTTATTAGTGCAGAGCCTCAAAAATATACCAGAGTAAATGCAACTTATTAGAAAGAACAGTTGTTCTACTCATGTCAAATATTGCCAGAGATACCCCAGGTTTATATTCATGATGAAAAAATGTTTCTTATCTCCTTTGATTAAATATCCACACAGCCACTCAGTTTAATGTTTTTCAGCTTTGTAATTCTCTCTTTCACTGAGTCAGTCTGTCACTTTTTCCACTAGCTCTTCATTTATAATTTATGGTGTCAAGCACCAAGCTTTCACAGCATGAACATTTTGCAGGTGCTAGGTCAGGCTGTCAAGCTAAAGTACATGCTAATAATTGGTAGCTTTGAAAGTCTTGGTCTCTTTACTTAGAGTGGAACATCAGCATGAAGGTTCAATTGTTTTTACAAAATAATCAGCTTTCCAATATTTTTAACGTTATCAACAAATAAATATACATCCTGTCATTTACTTGACAGGAAATAAGTTTTGACTATCTCACCGAAGATCAAATTGCTTTAAAAGATTAGACAGCACAGAGTACTCACCTCTACTATATACAGACTTTGAACTTTGAGTGATATACTTTTAAGGCACATACATGGAGATTAAAATTTCAAAGATAACTGAAGAGCATAAAATAGATCTGGGAATGCCATCATTCATGTAGTAAACTGTTATGCCTGGCCTGTTGAATAACTGGTCTCATATTCAAGAGTATATAGTTACCCACTTTTTTTCTTTTTTGACTATATGATAATCTAATTGGAGAAAACAAACTTCTTTTTTCTGATTTCACATCAAGAGAAAGTAAAAAGACTGCTTTTCCGTATTATTTTAAGATTTTTTTTCAAGTCTTCTAGAGTGCCAAAGGTCATTTCGATATGACCCAGGGAACATTTTTCAATATATCTCTTCCTAGTCCACAGCTCTTTAAATGCCAGAAGAAAAAAAAAAAACATTGGAAACTAACAACTCAGTACTAATACTTTTTTAACAATAATGAACCAAAAAAGCTTCCTCCTAAAACCAGTCACTTCTGATATGACTGAAAAATTCTCAGAAGTCTTTTTTGGTAACAAGGGGTTGTCATGTGTAACACACATGAAGGTGGAAAGCATTTGTGAGACTTCCACTGACCTGAAATGAACACATCTTTGGCACACTGATTTGGCAGGTACAGGATTGCATCAGTACTGCTGGAAATGCAGTAGCACTCAGTGACTTACTTAATTCAAAGCACCGCTTCGAAGGGCTGCTTGAGACTTAAGTGCCTGTTATACAACCCAGTGATGCAAGAGGAATGTCACTGAGGATCGCTGGAGCACTGCCAAGGGACTTTGAACGCAATGCCAAATACAGACTATATAATACTACATCCACACTGTTACTGCAGAATATGGGAACCTTTATATTTGAATGATTATTGCAAAGGTAATGTTTGAGTTAAAATTTTTGTTACACCATTGTTCTTCAAAACTTTTTTTTCCTCTTTTGCCATTCTGTCTGAAATGTTTGAGCCCAGAAAATGTGAGAAGGGGACAAATAGCACCATGACTATGGAGATAATTATGCCATTAAAGGAAAAATAGGGAATAATTTAAAAGTTATTCTTTGCTCCTATTTGAAGACTGCAATATAGTGAAAATGCTCAATTTGTCTGGGAAGGCTATCCAGTATATTATAGAATTATAGAACTACAGAATGGTTTGGGTTGGAAGGGACATCTAAAGAACATCTAGTCCAACCACCCTGCCATGGACAGGGATATCTTTCACTAGATCAGGTTGCTTAAAGCACCATCCAATCTGGCCTTGAACACTGCCAATGATGGGGCATCCACAACTTCTCTGGGCAACCTGTTCCAGTGTCTCACCACCCTCATCCTAAAGAATTTCTTCCTTATACCGAGTCTAAATCTACCTTCTTTCCATTTAAACCATTGGCCCTTGTCCTGTCACTATAAGGCCCTGGTAAAAAGTCTTTCCCTGTCTTTCTTACAAGCTCCCTTTATATATTGAAGGGTCGCAATAAGGTCTCCCCAGAGCCTTCTCTTCTCCAGGCTGAACAAACCCAACTCTCAGCCTTTCTTCACAGGACAGGTGTTCCATCCCTCTGATCATCTTCATGGCCCTCCTCTGGACCTGCTCCAACAGGTCCATGTCTTTCTTGTGCTGAGGGCCCCAGAGCAGTACTCCAGGTGGGGTCTCACCAGAGCAGAGTAGAGGGGCAGAATCACCTCCCTCAGCCTGCTGGCCACACTGCTTTTGATGCAGCTCAGGATACAATTGGTGTTCCGGGCTGCAAGTGTGCATCGCCAGCTCATGTCCAATTTTTCATTCATCAGTATCCCCAAGTCCTTCTCTGTAGGGCTGCTCTCAATCCCTTCATCCCCCAGTCTGTATTGATATTGTGGATTGTCCCAAGCCAGGTGCAGGACCTTGCACTTGGCCTTGCTGAATTTCATGAGGTTCACATCTATCTACATATATAGGTGTCCAGTATATACGATAGATCTATGATCTAGTGTGAAATAGTTTTTACCAACACGACAAAGACCAAGCCTGAAAAACTACTACTGGCCCTCTAGTTCTTCCCAAGAAAGTTTGTTATACCTAAGTACTTTGAAAAGCATATGAAGAATGTATGCTCCTCCTTTAGGAAATTCTGCAGCTCATAAAGACCCCCTCCTTTAAAGCCCCAGCATAGGCAGTTCCATAGATCTTTTGTTTTCACCTTTCATTGAATATTTTACCAGCTGTAATTAACGCAGGGAAAACTGGGTTGCAGAGTGACCTACAAGAAATATCAATACAAGTTTTTAAGTTCTGCTAATGAAGCCTTCCAAAACTGCATGTTTTGCTATTCCAGTTTCCTGTGAAAGAAGAACACTATAGCATGGTTACAGAGCAGAGAATGGATTGAATGGGTGGACTAGAGCAGTCAGACAATGAATTTTGCAAGAGCATAATGTGAATTGATGGGGATAAAAGGAAATGCAGTCTTATGGAGGTAGTGGTAGAGCTTCAGAGGGGCCAAAGATTGATTGAGGGATCTGAGGGAGAAATGGCTAGCCTGAAGACAAACGTTTGTATGGGAAAACTTAGTGGAAACACTGAACAGCAAAAAAATTCACAACGGAAGACAGAACTAGGGTTGTAAGAAAACATGGATTGGAGATTGTTACACAGTCACGAAAGGCACTGAAAAGTGCTAATAAATAGAGAGGCTGTATGGGAAGATGATGAACACTATTAAAAAGAAACATGTTTACTATTCTTTGCACATCAGGAATGATGTACAAGTTGGAAGGGGGAGGCAGCTAACACGGTTTGCACATATTTGCTTTCATTAAGACAACTTGTCACCAGAATTGTATCTAGAATCCAAAAGATATCATCAGTAACTGATTTGTCTAAAATTCTAAATTACAGTCTTTCAAAATATGGCAATGTACAGGACATAATAAAACTAAGACAACTGAAGCTGTCTTCCCTTCTCATTTCAGACTGCATGATAGAAGCCTGTCTGCAAGAAACAAGGTTTCACTTTCAGTAATGATAGAGTTATTCTGGAGTAAACAGTATCCTCAATAGAGTTAGCATACATTAACTGAAGACTGTTGAATCTAAGAACAGTTTCAGGGCAAACATTTTTAAATAAGGAATGAGATAGAAGCAGTGTTAAAAGGAAATATTTTAGCATGAAAATTAAGTATACAATAACATCCCTAGTTAAAAAAGCAACAATAAAGGGAGATAATAAATTTGCATTCAATTTTAGACAATGCATGTATTTCCTAAACCCACATTGATCTAAGGCCTCTTACAAGAGCTAGCTACCACTGTACCTGAACAATTTGAAATACTGCGCTTGTTACTCTTACTTCCCCACCTGTTCAAAATCACTCTCAGACTACAAATACAATCCTATGTCATGGCAGGTTTCTCTACCCTCTACATGAATGCAATCAATTATTGTTTAACGGTGTTTCCCACCAACAATAATGAATGCCTTGATCGGAATCTCAGTGTGCTTTTTTGATTGTCCACAGTCCCTTCATTTCCAGTGCTTGCTCTCAATCAGAACAAGTGATTTAAATCTCATACTTAATTTAAAACAGATGAAGGGGGAATTTAAGATGTTTCATTCATGTAAATGCCAAATTTATAACAATGAATATTATCTTTTATATTGCTATACAGTTTAATTTATTTCATCTAAGAGCAATAAAACAGAGTAAGTACTGAGCGATCCTAATAGCCAAGCAGAATCAAATTATGGAAGAAAAAGCTGACATCTGAATTATAATGCATTAAGGTAAAATTACAGCTGAATTTGAAGATAATTTCATTCAATTTGACTTTGAGAATGCGGTACTTTTTCAGCCTTATTTTAATATTAATACAAACTGAAAAGTGTTTTGAATCTACAGAAATCATGAAATATGATTTGTGTGTTTATAGTCAAGATATCATTAAATTACTGTTTGTGTGGCAACACCATATTGGTAGTGAACATTCTAGCTTATCATGTACATTTTGTGTCAGAAATAAATCTGGGTTAGAAAACTGAAGCAAGTTGTAAAAGTTTTTAGCTGCTTTAAATAGAGAGCAAAAGAGGTGAGGAAATGCATAAAAGGCATGATTTTGAGACAGAGAGTATTTAACTGTGCAATTCCTCAAAGGTTAGTCATGACACTGATCTTATTTAATATTTAAGTAATGTGTTTGGCCAAAGTAGGTTTGTTCGAATGAGATGTTTTCATGGTAAAGTTGGGAGGCATTGTCAACACAACTGAAGGCTGGAACACTATGCTGGGGGCTATGGGGAGAGAAGGAATGCTTCTTCATATCTGGGATAAGAAAGAAGGGAGGATATTAAATACAAATCATAAGACAATCCAAAGGGAGCTAAGGCAAATTTATTTTATGAAGTGGGAGCCAAACAGCCGTGCATGTACTAGCTGATGACAAGCCAACCAAGGACCACTAAAATGACACAGGAATGAAGGAGACAAATGCCATCACAGAAAGGGCCAGGTTGCTACTGTTGCACAAAGTACCAGAAAAATCTCACCAGCAAAACTGCACATGGTTCTGGCCACCTTTCTTCAATAAAGAATTAATTAAAACAGCATGAAGAACAGGCAAAGGCAACTGCAACTGTCATAGTGATCAGATTTCTCTTGAATGAGAGGTGAAAATAGCATGCCAAAACCCAAAAGAAGAGATACAATTCCTCCTACAATAGTGTAGCTGGATAAAAACTGGGAATGGAAAGATAATTCTTAAGTTTTGGGATGACGCAACCCAAGAATAAATGAATAAGCACCAACCACTAATAAATGCAGCTTATAAATGCATTTTAATTTCATAGCACTGAACTTCAGAACAACCTTCCAAGGGAACATCACGTAACTAGATTTAAGATGAAAACTAATAATTTTTTTTATACAGCATCACAAGAGGCACTTGCTTGTGGTAACAGAGCTCTTTCCCAATCCTGTGTTACAGTCAACAGAGCCACTCAACAGAGTGTAAACAGTCTTAGCGTACACCACTAATGCAAATACTATTTCTTCTGTCAAGAACAATGAAAACAAACTTTCAGTGCCAGTAATGTCACAGTAAAATATTTTCCTCACCTCAAAGGAAATTAAGCCACTCGCTGAATGATAAACTGACTTTTCCATTGCTAATTTCCTTTCTTGTCTTCAAGGCCAACGGTAACTTCTCCCCTCCAACCCATTTCCTTTTGAAACACAGTAACAAGTACTTAAATAATTCTTGAACCCTCTTCACAGAACGACAATATAGATCTTCCTGAACTACTGCATTTATCTTTAACGTGAGTCTCCAAAGGACATAACCCACATTATGGACTAATAGCCTGTAAAACTGAATTTTATGAACTGTAGCAGTTTTGAGCAATAAAATGGAATCAGTGGACTCAAGTTGATGGCCTTTCTTCCCTACCCTAGACAGGAATGAATTTATTTTTTATATTTTTTAAAACAATATACTTTTCATATACATTAGAGCCTGCTTGGAGTCTACAAATTTGTATGCTTACATGTAGAGATGACATGTTATTGAACAAATGATTTTTTCCCCCTAAACTAAACTCCCAATTTTGTAAATCAGAATATTAATATGAGACAAAAGAACTTGATTTGTAATCTTCTCTTCCTTCTTCTTATTTTCTTCTCCTCTCTCCTATAAAAAATGTACTGTTCCATCTTATTTGTTCCAGCTGGAACAAATATTTTACTATAACGCTGCTATTTTAGGAGCATTAGTCATAAATTCTATCACTTTACTGCAATGGAAATCATACTTACGTTCCTTACAGCTGCGGAAATATGTTTACCTCTGCTCACACTACCTCCATGAAGCTTACCAACAAGAATCTTATTTTATTCATAAAGCATTTAATATCAAGACTATTTCTTAATTTCTTTCCATACCTTTCTCTTACTTTAAAACAGATCAAAAACCTTTTAACATATGTTCCATGCTGTAAAGGCCCCAAAACCCAAGCATTCAAAGTAATTTCCTTGTGCGTGCTGAACAACTGTGAAGTCAATCTGAGCTAGTACCTGGCAGCTCAAATAATCAGGTCGTTTGAACAATGTATTCACTGAATTTGGTGTAATCACATCTCATTTGGACATAAGAACATTGAATATCAAAAAGAAAGAATCCCTTAGATCAGAGTCAAGCATCCACAATCACAGTTAAAAGTTTAAATACTTTAGTGCAAAAGAATGAACAGTTCTTCAATCATTCTTTGCACTGCTTGAACAGCAACTCACTAACTTTTTCCTTTCCTAAACACA
>VZTL01061645.1:6128-18117 GCA_013400535.1 Scopus umbretta | reverse complement strand
AATGAATGGTATTATGAAGAACCCATCAAAAGCAGGATTTTTTTTTTTTTTTTTTTTTTTTTAAGATAGAAGTCCTTATAAACCTAAGAAGTGAAGTATGTTATAAGCTACAGTGAAGAATGAAATCTCCAACCACAAATTGTTTTGGCAGTCTCATCTGACCTGGAGAGGTAGAAAATTCTCATCTGCTCACATGGTGGCAATTGGTCTTACTCAGAATATATGAGCAAGACACACAAACCTGTCACCTGCGAAGAAGTTTCTCCTTATACAGCACATCAGAATACTCCACCCAACCCCAGTATTTATTTCAACCATTTTTTAGTGTTTCAAAGGCAAAATAAAATTCCTACAAAAGAAAGGGAAAAAAAAAAAACCTAACAAGCTCCTGCTTAACAGCAATAACCCCAACAGACAATTCTGCTTTGCTGTCTTTCCCTTCTATTCCCAGTCTTTGATACTGCTTTGTTACACTTTGATATTGGTATTATTCACACCCCATACCATCAGCAGAGTCTGGTAAATGCCTGGTACTTAGACCTGAGTCTGTGACACAGCAAATCCAGTTCCACCCATTCCCATTATGCCCTTTACATAAATGAAACATTGCACCTTTGAATTACGTATCCTTAATTCTATTTACATATCTGAGTGCCGTTTGAGATGACTCACTTCAATGATCCTTGTTTGCAAATGGACGTATAGTATGTTATTTTTCTGCTGTGAAAAAAATTTGCTACTTGGGGATTCCTACTTCTGGATTTTCAGGTTAATTAATGGGACCTTCCAACTTCATAGGGTGGGTCCCTATAAAATCATCTGATTCTGCCAACACTGACATACATAGTTACTAAACTAACTGGGAGCTCATAAGGAAGCTGTACGTAACACTCATGTAAATTATCTGCTAACAGAGCACATTGTCAACTCCTGTTCCAAGGTACGTGTACAAGTGAAGAAGACACTTAGGCCAAACATCTCAACCGGATTCTCAAAATGGCTTTTTTTTTTTTTTTTTTCTCAAAAGGCCACATTTCACTTTTATTCAAATAATATGGAAATAATACTGACGGCTAAGGAGAGAAAATGAAGAAAATGACCAGGATCTATATTAATGCAACCAAGTCCCAAGTCATGATTTAGTGATTTTCTGAGAACCTCACAGCTGTAGTGGGCTATTACCCAAGAACCTTGGTTTTTTTACCTCTGGCTAGATGGAAAAGTTCGAAACCATCTACCATATTTTGCAAGACAAAATAAATAAACAGAACTCTACTTCAGGCTCTGCTTCTGACTCAACCTCACAACATTTGGAAGTTTTGGTTTATTAAAACATACTGGTACATGCATTTGATTTCTATCACCAACCTTGGCTTGGCATCATTATAGTATACTGGACATTATAAAATTCCCATTCTCTATGGTGTGCCTTGCGATACCTTCTTCAGTCACAGTTGATCTAGAAGGCATTGTGTTTCTCTGGGGCATTGCCTTACAGCAATAAAATGAATATATAGCATGTATATTCATTATGTGATTATTATCTCTCTAACTTTGGTCTTGGTTTTCTGCTCTGATACCCAAACGGTCCCGCTGTCCTTTCCTACACCTCCCTTTAAGAAAGTCACAGTGCCTTTCATTGACACCCAAGCTTGTTTCTCTTGAATCTGCGCACTTTAATAGTGCCTAGTACACTTACATCCTAACTGATTCCTCTTGAAATGATCCTACAGAATGTGTCATAGTGTAGCAATATCTGGGAGAACACCGATTACTCACAGTTCCATTTTCACCAATGTAGATTTTGATGCTGAAATTATTTATCAGTTCAAAATGGCACACCTCCACCTATGCCAGTCCACACACAAGGTTGAAGAGAACAAAATGGATGAAAAAATACAAACATACTATTATTTGTATTTAAAATATCATTACAGAGTTACAATTAAAAAAAAAAAGTTTAACCCACTCTCAATTTCTAATCAACTTACTTTCTTCCCCCATAGATGTTCTCTCCCTGTCCAGGTCCTTTAATTAAATGCAATGGAAAGCTTAGAATTCACTACAGATATGATTGGGGCTAGGAAGAAACAAGTCTGAGTGAAACAGAAACATTCATAGCTAAAATTCAGATTGCTTAGTGATGTGTTTTGCTGATTCACAAAATGGTTGAGGTTGGAAGGGATCTCTGGAGGTCATCTTGTTCAATTCTCCTTGCTCAACCAAGGCCACCTAGAGCAGGTTACCCAGGACCGTGTCTAGACAGCTTCCAAATTTCTCCAATGTGGGAGACTCCAAAATCTCCCTGGACAAGCTGTGCCAATGCTCAGCCACCCTCACAGTGTGGTGTTCTCAAAACCCCAAACTGCCACAGTGTGCTTGAGAAACACCGCAGTGTAGTGTTTCTCAAAACACAAAAAAGTGTTTCCTGATGTTCAGACAGCACCTCCTGTGTTTCAGTTTGTGCCCATTGCCTCTGCTCCTGCCACTGGGCACCACTGAAAAGAGCCTGGCTCTGTCTTCTTTCCACCCGCCCTTAAGGTATTTATATACACTGATAAGATCCCCCGAAGCCTTTTCTTCTCTAAGCTAAACAGTCCCAGCTCTCTCACCCTTTACTCACAGCAGAGATGCTCCAGTCCCTTCATCACCTTCGTGGCCCTTTGCTGGACTCTCTCTAGTATGTCCCTGTCTCCCCTGTACTGAGGAGCCTGACACTGGACACAGTACTCCAGGTGCAGTCTCACCAGTGCTTAGTAGAGGGGAAGGATCACCTCCCTCAAGCTGCTGGCAATACTTTGCCTAATGCAGCCCAGGATATCATTTGCCTTGGTGTCCTCACCCAGGTCCTTTTCTGCCAAGCTGCTTTCCAGCTGGGTGGTCCCTGGCATATACTGGTGCATGGGGTTGTTCCTTCCCAGGTGGAGGACTTGGCACTTCCCTTTGTTGAACTTCATGAGGTACCTGTCAGCCCATTTCTCCAGCTTGTCAAGGTTCCTCTGGATGGCAGCATGACCCTCTGGCGTATCAGCCACTCCTCAGTTTTATGTCCTTGGCAAACTTGCTGAGGGTGCATTCTGCTGACAAGGAAGTGTTCCCCTCAAACTGCAAAAGTGGTGTTCAAATAAAAACTACAAAAAAGTGAAGATACCAAAGAACCTTCAGTCCTTGAGCAGTAATAATAACACAGTTGTTTTCCAAACTATTACTTGTAAAAGTTATTTATTGGAATTGAAAGGCAGGGCTAGCAAACCTCTCAGGACTTCTCGGTCACTTTTAGTTATGAATTGGTAAAGGCCTAAATTTCCACAAAGGCCAATTGGGTGAAAAGATCAACTTGATAACCCTGTTGAGGGAGGTGAAAGCACTGTTCTGCATTAAAAACTGACTAGGAGGCAAAATGAAATAGGAATAAACAGCTAGATATTGTTGACAAAAACTACATAGCAAGATGAAACAATGCTTTATATTAGGATCACTGTTTGATACCTTTATTAAATGGAAAGGAAGTAACTAAAGACCACGATCTTCACTCCCTTCGCCCTTAAAAAGAATGCAAGTCAGGTACAACTGTGCTTAAATTGCAGCCGAGTAAAACAAGTGTATGGAGGAAGGCAGGTCAGAAAATCAGTTCATAAATTATTTTGGACTCATCTAAACATTCAAGCAATTCAGAATTTCATACAACAAAGAAAAAAAAATAATTAAATAAATTAGGTTCCACATAAGATAAACTAGATTATAAAACATTCAGCCCTCCAGGCTAAAGCCTGAACAATCAGATGAGCTGTATGGTAATTTGTTCATTAACCTTTACAATGTATGTACTGTGATCCACCTGAACCAAGAATAGAGGTACAAATGCAAATCAGGAAGAAGAATGACTGTTCTCAGTAAATTTTAACATTATCTATACGCAGTTCTGAATGTCAACATCTAATCAAGCCTAATCTATTATTGATTTTCCTTTTGTTTTCAAAGTATCCATCTGTGGCACCAGTTTCGATCAGACTTTATTTCTTGAGGCACATCTCTCAAGTATAAAATACATCTATCAGACTATAGGTATTAAAAATAATTTCCTGATTTGCTCTAATATGATGGAAAGCCACTAATGCTAAGGCTTCAGGACGTTACCTAAAATCAAAACTACTTGTTACAAAATTAGGAAGGACAATTATTATTAGTAAAGTGAATAGGCTGAGCATTACTGGAACTTTTGATGTACTATGGCAACAACAGGTGTGCCATGAGAAAGGAACAAAATGGGAAACTAGCTACAAGTGTGACCTCCATCCTAACTATGGTTATGGCTCATGTTACTTTACTCTCTCATCTCACAACACAGTTTTTTGCCTTTTCAACATTTTACAAAGTGTATTTGCTGCTTAACAATCTACTGGCAAGATGCATGCCTTCGTTACCATCTAATGCTTATGCCATGGAAGATGGCCTTAAGTAATTCAGGTAATTTAGTAGAGAATGACATTGTCAATCTAAATAAACCATCATCCTATGTGAATGATATGTGAAGAGGGAGAGAAAAAATAAACTTTTTAAAATATAAAAACTGCTGTAGTAAAGGAAACGTCATATTAACTAAATTTTTACACTAATGGGATTAGCAAGTCCCACACTTAAAAGTTAAGAAAAGCCAGGAGTGAAGTAGTCACTACGGCTCACAGTCTACATCAAAAATAGCTGGTTCCCCAGACTGTGAGACTCAAACAGCCCCATGGACCAGCTGGCCAAGGCTTCTGATGCAGGACTGAGGCCTTGACTTCAGGAAGGCTGTTAAGAGACCAGGTACACAAAATGGCAAGTTTCAGATCTTTGTGTGGTAAAAATCCACTTCGTCTTCATTCAACATTTTGACAAACTGAGTTTTGATATATCATGGATTTTTAAAATAGGAACAAAATGTTCCTAGCAGAGAACAACTTAGTTATGTACAGGAAGAAAAAGATAACAATGAGTTTAGCTGAAGACTATGCTGAAAACTAAGGTGTTACATGTACCTCTGCCACCTACCTCTGAGCACATGAAAACCTAATTGCTTGGAATATGCAGCAGGTGTCACAAACTGGTCACCTAAGCTAAAAGCTTTGGCCTTTAACTCTTCTCCTTAGTTCAGTGGCTATAAAGACATAGAAGGCTTGCTCAAAAGAATATTGTGCAAAATAATAGTTTTTAAGAGATTTAACACTGAAAAAATAACTCTGCATGCAGCCTAATGTTTGCACAGAACCATGTATTACACAACATCAACAAGAAATTCCAACAACTAGCACTCATTTCTCTACGCTAGTTGAGATGTCCTTTAGATAGCCTATAGAAAATTGGAGTATATGATATCATTATATTCATCTTCATCAAGAGAAGCCATTAACATGACATGGAATACCATCTGATGTCCTGGCTGTCTTTTACAGTGCCAGATTTCTTCAGAAGCAGTTTTTATACAATACCTCTCCCTAGTAGACCTTTTTACTTTGTGCACTGTACACAATTGTTCCTCTTCCTTTGCATACAACACATCTTTATCACTTCCAATACTCACCATTTTACAAAGGCAAATTCTTACCCTTAGCATGAGATATTTCTTCTTAAAGAAGCAAATTAAACTAATTCTTTCTGAAATTCTTGGTCTGGAAATCTGTAACTTGATGATGCTTTTTATCATATAGCAAAATCACCGGGCAAACATTCCTACTGTTGCCTCAGCAGCAACAGAGTTTGGGTTTCCGTCATCTGACGGTAGTCCGAGTATGAGTTTGGCTGAGAAGCTCATGCGTGCCACACCTCTCATCATGCATCTTCATTCCTAAATGCTAACAGTATTCATATTTACCTAAATTAAATGTTCCTCTAAGAAATAAAGTCCACTAAACTCAATGATTAAATCTAACATAACCCTCTGAGTGGATGTTCCTGCTGTATCATTCTGGAATGTAAGCATTTAGCAACTTCAGCAATACAAACAAAAGCAATCTAACAGAGAGAAAGGATTAACATTTCCCTTACTTTCCCCTTCAAAGATCTTCAGCACCCAGACACAACAGAGTATGAAGGACTATGCAATTTTATACGGTCCCACTTTGTTTAGCAGAAAGTGCAGGATTCAAACAACATTTTGAAATATGAATCCCTCACCCAAATGCTTTTCATGCAATCAGTTTCCAGCCACAAAGAATGGAAGCACTACAGAAAAAATAGCTAGGTCTCCATTCGTATTTCTCAATATGACCAAAATATATTTGAACAACTTAATTCTAAATTTTAGCAGAATCTTTCCTACAGAATTTGATTTTAAACCAGCAGCTGGAACCTACTGGGAAAACTGGCCTGGGAAATTTCAGAGAGATAATCACTTTCACAAAGATTAAAATACTAGTGCATTATTTTATGGAATGCTTTCTAATTCATTCTTTTGTTCCTGTATTTTAAGCTAAAAAGCAACCAGCAGCCAGAGAATACAAATTACAGCAGCAAGTGCACTCTAACCAAGGGTCCTCAGCCAAGACAAATCACTCATTACATGCATCAATGATACTGTTTGCTACATGTGACTTTTCCCCTTTTGTTCTAGGTGCAGAAGCCATTAAATGGATTGAGACAGTAGAGCTTCTAGTAAATATACCTTTTACTGTGTCCTCATTCTGTGTACCTTCACAGTGGTTTGTTACAGATGATGCCTACCGCCCACCTTTCTTTTTGCATAAAAGTGACATAGCACCGATTTTATTCTAAGCTAAAATCTGTATAACTTCAAAAACCTGATGGCATGAAGGAATGATGTATTACAAATGCAGTTAACATACCTGTATATTAAAATGTTCGCTCTGGATTGCTATGCTTACGTTAGTGCTTCTCACATACGTATTGCCTATGCTACCCAGCAGAGCTGCACTGACCTGTAAGGAGCTGCTGTGCATCTAGCCCTCATTAATCTGGTATGACTCTTTTTGGAGAACCTGTGTCATGGTTTAACCCCAACCAGCGACTAAGCACCACAGAGCCACCTGATCATGCTCCCTGCCCCGGTAGTGGGATGGGGGAAAGAATCAGGAAAAAAAAGTAAAGCCCGTGGGTTGAGGTAAAGGCAGTTTAATAGGATAGCAGAGAAAGAGATAATAATAGTAATAATAGTAATAATAATAATAATAATAACGACAACAACAACATACACAAAACAAGTGATGCACAATGCCATTGCTCACCACCCGCTGACTGATGCCCAGCCCGGCCCCGAGCAGCGATCGCTGCCCCCCGGCCAACTCCCCCCAGTTTCTATACCGAGCGTGATGCCTTATGGTATGGAGTAGCCCTTGGGCCAGGGTGGGTCAGCTGTCCTGGCTGTGCCCCCTCCCAGCTTCTTGTGCCCCTGGCCGAGCATGGGAAGCTGAAAAGTCCTTGACCAGTGTCAGCACTGCCCAGCAACAACTAAAAACATCAGTGTGTTATCAGCATTATTCTCATCCTAAATCCAAAACACAGAACTACACCAGCCACTAGGAAGAAAATTAACTTTATCCCAGCTGAAACCAAGACAACCTGTCAGCAAACAGTAGACACCTTCAGACTGTCTGGAATGCAGTCAACTTAGATTGAATAAAACCACCTCTCTTAAGAAAAAAAAAAAACTTTATCAGCTTCTTACAAACCTACCTAAAAGCAAACCAAGACTTTCTATTAAAATAAAGAGTATTACACCTTTGAATTCTTCTTTCTTCCTAGAGACTTTAAGTAGAACCTTAAAGTATGAACACATACAACACAGGGGACAGTGGAAGAGGGAAAAAGGGAAAGCGGGTGAAAGGAAAAAAAGACCTTTGCCATGTTTCTTATGCTGGGACTATTCTGTATCAGCTGGCGTAAGGAAGAGAGATCTGCAGATAGAGGCCAGCCCCCCTCAACCCCTGTGTTTTCCAGAGGAAGTATTTCAAGCAACATTAACACCACAGTTAAGGAAATGTTATGGGTCATGAAGCTGGTGACCAAGTGAAGGAAGCATGGCCTTCTCTGCTAGGTAATAAAAAAAAAATAAATCAGGATCTAATCTTTCCTCAAAATCTCAGTTTGGGTCCTTCTTTGCACAGAAATAAATCACAGTAACAGAACTCTGAAACAAGGTGTGGGGTTTGGCAGAGAAATGTATGTGGGGGGAGTTAGGGATAAAAGCTCGAAAACATCAGGATCATTTAAAAACAGATTTTATAATATTCTATTCCTTACAGGTTTTCAGAGAACAGGAAAAAGATTCAAATCTAAAGTTCTTTATTTTGATTCACCTTGTTTCAAGTCTGTGTTTGACATTCATACAGTTTATTCTACATTGTGTTATTATAATTGTTTAGTAATGAAGTGTTTCTAGTGTTTTGAATCGAGATTTCAGAATTGTTATTAAACATGAATTTCTCCTTTTTATATTTAGAGAAAAAATAAATTTTAAATCCTCAGATTATTCTACAGAAAGGAAATTTTATTTTCAATCTAGATATAATTTACTCATAAAATAAATGTTTTTGAATTTTAAAAAACTGACCCTACTGGACTGTCAAAAGAAATGTCAGTCAAGAACATAACGGCATTTTTTAATCTAGTCTTAGTTTAAAGATCATAAAAGCCCTACTTTCTTTAAATACACATAATAATTGCTGGGGCTTTATGTGTTTAGATTGTGAATAGATTTGTAAAACAAAGTCTTAGTATCTGCTGGCATACAGGTTGAGGCATACTATGACATACTGTAAAACAATTGTTGAAAGAGCAGAAAACTATTTGCACAGTATCATCAACCGGGGCGGGGGGGGAAACACCCATGTATTTTTTCAGGGTGGTGTTTTTTTATTATCTATGAAATTGTCTAAAGCATCATTAAAAAACCTTCATTGATTAAAATTAATAAAGCTCTAATTATTAAATTATCACCATTATCAAGGTATTCAGCATCTTTATATTTTTTTTACAGGATGATAGAATTTAGTCCAAATGCAGAGATCCAAAACAGTAAGTGACAGAAATGCTAACATAGAGAGGTATTATGCTGTGGGTAAGACAACTAAATCAGCAAAATTTTCCTAGTGACTAAGAAAAACTTTAGGTTTTTTTGTTTTGGGTTTTATTGGGACAGTTTTGGGTTGTTTTCTAATACAATGGATTAGCAAGCTTCAGCTATCCATGCAGTTGATTTAAAGCCAAGATTGACCTCTGAGCTGTGTTTGTAACACATTAAAATTAGTACTTACATTACAAATGGATGCTGGATTAATTGAAGTGACTTCTCTTTAATGCCTACCTATTTTGAACAGGCTTGTTCTTAGACGTAGGAATGATCAATAGCCTACCTACACACAAAAAAAAAAAAAAAAAAAAGCGTTGCAAAATTGATAATGAAAGCATCCTCAGAACGAGTATAAGGATTGAGCGGGAAGACTACAGGGATTACAAGAGAAATGAACCAGCTGAAGATAATTTCACTGTTAAATTTTACAGGCTTTTGTATGGTCTGGAAATACGCTGGCATCATTACAACAGAAGACAGAGTGATGATTACTTTAAGGAATAAGTAAAGAAATGGAAAGAATTGTTTACAAATGCATTTTAAAAGCCCTGAAAATAAATTAATAAATCTCTCTCTCTAGTTTTTGAACAGGTCATACAAACCTATTCCAAGTAAGAAAAAACAAACATTACTAGAAAAATCCTGAATTTTACACAAGTTGCCAAGATAGAAGTTCACAAAACCAAAAATGATAAGGAAGTGTCACTCAACAATTAGCAAGTAATATAGTGGAGAGGTCTGGGAAATAATTTTCTCAAAAACTTGAGTAAGTTGATTTATCTATACCAGAAAGAAATCCTGCAAACAATTTCATGTCTTTGTCATGTAAGAGAAATCTTCTTTTCAGCAGTAATTCTCAGTTCTAACACCTTATCATAAAGATTGGCTTATCATTTACAAGTTCAAAACCAGCTTCCGAAGTAGAATTGTTCACAACAGATAGTTTTTTGTTGACCTCTCCTGCATGATAACATGGTTCCCAGAGGTCAGGATAGATACTGGACAAATAGTTTCTTTCCCTACTTGTCTATTTCCATACTATTTACCATTCTCTCTCTCTGTCACAGAGTACAGCATGTTAACGGGCATAACAAAAAAAAAGATCAGCCTCTTCTTTGTTTCAATGTCAAGTCAGAGGAATCCTGTGATCCTAATGGAAACATTCCATCTTACACACACAGCTGGCATAAGAATACATCCTAACATAGCTATGCTATATCAGGATAGAAGACCAATAAAATGCTTCTCATGTTGCACATGCATATCGGTTTCTAAGTATCGCTAATCATTTAAAAGAGATTTTAAACATGTTAGGCTTTTCATTTAAAAAAAAAATAGCCAACAAATCGGATATTAACTTACTCTATATCTTACTGACAAATGATTTACTGAACTTCTAGACTTTTGTAAAATTCTCAGGTGAAAAGTCTAATATCAGATACCCTAAACAAACAAACAAACAGGGTTCAGATCTAAGTAATTAGATCTAAAAAGATGCATCTGGAAACACGGAGGATATTTCCATAGGAAAAAAGTGAATTTCCTGCACGCTTTTTCCTTCTCTCATTTGCAAACTATTTGACTTGCCAAACCAAGTGGTGTCTGGCCAAAAATTAACTGTTAAATTCACAGGAGGTTAAGAATGGTCATTCTGGATCAAACCCAAGGCATACCGGATCCAGTACTGAAGGCCAGTTTGAGAGCAGCCAGCAGCAGACGCTTTGGAAAGGACCCCAGAAGAGCAGGCAGATGCGGGACAGTCAGCCCCTCTGCGCTGGTGTCAGCCTGTTTTCTAGGAACCAGCTGGCTTGTTTCCTGATGCAAGGTGCTGGCTGAAACTGCAAACACTGAGCTCTGAATAAATCATGAGAGATGGAAAGCTCACTAACTGTCAACTACTCTCTTCAGTTTGTTTTTCTGTACGTCCTTATAGCATTTAGCTTAAATTTTGACTTGCCTGCTTTCTCAACAAGGCCAAGTTGCATACTTTTGGAAACACTTTAGCTCCTCTGTGGTGTCTTCACACCCTCAAATTACATAAGAGCTACTGTACTGGCTTGGTTTTAAACTGTATCTGCTTAAGCTATCCCTTCTTTCAAATTTTAATATTTCCATAACAATCATTCTCATTTGTCCAAAACAACCTAACAAAATATCCAAACAGCACTCGGTACTGCCAAATACAACACCAGGAATATATCATGAACCATTAATTGCAAATCTGTTCATCTCATACTTAGGGTATACAGATCGAGGCTTTTGGATGACAAGTCGCTTCCTGCGTATCTACAACTGCAGGGATTCCAAAGTCTTCATCAGCACTCAAGTCTATACGGATGTGGGACACGTGGGTAAAAATATTTTTAAAGATAATTTCTTAATAGCTTGAAACTAAAATATGATTTTGCCCATGACTTCATCTACACACTCAAAAGGGAATGATGTAAATGCTCACAAAAAAATACTAGCTGGAAAACTGAACAGCAGAATCCACCAGGACGAGTACAACACAGGCAGCAGCACAGCCTTTTTCACAGTACCTTAACTCCGCAAAGTAAGAGATATTATCTAACAGTAAAACATCAGTCTCATTCAGGAAGAAGTTCAGTCTCTACAGGCACTTAGTCCTTGGTCTCCTTATTGCTACAGGAAAATCCTGAGTGCTGTATTTGGAAGAGTGCTTCTCTGTGATGGATGGCACTTACGTAAAAATAAATATGTGAATAAAAATAAGACAACTTATTTGAACTCAAGATCATTAGTAATCTGAGTTTCTAATAGTCTGAGGTTTTAATACCAGAATAAAAAAGCTTTATTACCTACGTTGAGCTACCCAATTTACAAGTGTAATCATCGTGAAAATAAAGGCTATACAAACTTTGGAACTGACACTTGACATTATTTCTTACCTCGATTTTTTTTTTT
>VZTL01061643.1:624-39106 GCA_013400535.1 Scopus umbretta | reverse complement strand
AACTGGGGAATGGGGTCCTCAGAGCCCGGATGGAGGGCAGGCCAAATTTTACCCTTGAAGACATTGACGCTTCCTGGAGTTGAAAGTACATCTTCCCAGCTTCTAATTGCTTTGTCCAACACAAGAATGTCATGTTATATCAAGTAGTGGCTTTTTATCCAAGATTCCAGTCCTGTTGAGGCATTGGGAAAGCCAAATAACCATTGTGTTTCAATCTGCTAATAAAGTGATGTAGGTATAAATTTCACCTTGGCACAACTCCAGACCTGTGGACAAAGTTACACCAGATTAAAATTTGGCCTGAAGAACTCGCCAGTTCACTGCCAGCACTGGGTCTGAGCTCTGTCCTCTTCCCAGGAGGACCTCACATATATGTTAAACAGCTGTGGAGTACCTTGATGGTCAAATGATGGTATCTCACCCCCCAAAATAATCTGCTTAGATAACTCTACAAACATGCTTTTTAACCTATGCTTGCTCACTGTGACCTGGGTCCATCGCACACCACTCCTATGGCATTACAAGTGTGTCCTGCATGCATGGGTAGTCTGGCCCTTTGAAACCTAATAAGCAAGACTTTTCACACAGAGAATTGTGCACAGCTAATTGCAGGTGGTATTATTTTATGCAGATGGTATTATTTTACGTAGGGCCAGGCCCCAAGCCTTCATATTGTGGAGCCTGAAGAGTAGATAAGTGTATGACCCAGCTCCCAGAGGAAGCAGAGCATGGCAGGGGAGGGCTGCTGCAATACAGGTCCCAGAGCTGAGTCACCTGCTGTCCCCTTTGGTGTATATTTTGCTTGGATCTTGTCAGTTCCCATGGGTCACACTCCCTCTGTGATTTGGCCTGACCTGAGTCTGTCAGAGATGGTACCTGTGGTAGGGCAGGCCATAGCTGGGCTTTTTAAATATACTACTGGATCTGTGCCAAATGCAGCTTGTGCCACTGAAATTAGATGGTTGCTGCTGAATTCCTGGGGCCACTGGTGTGAGTGAGTGTATGAACTTTGTAAGCCTTTCCAGGAAAGTGAGTGCCTGACATACAACAGCAGAACTGTACAGTTTTTTCTCAGAGAGGAAGATACTCTGCAAGAACTGTAATATAATAATAGCTTAAACGGACAAAGCTTGCACCCTCACAGTATGCACTCTGCACTACAACCAGTCTAGCCGCCAAGATCAACAGTGCAGATAAACTAGCTCGTGTAGCACCACCTTGTGTCCATAGCCTATAACATAAAACCATATGTTCTGTTCCTGGTTGTGCTGTTGCATGCCTAACAATGCTACTAAACCAGTTTTGAGCTGGACTTTGATTCTAAACTGTTGTTGTGTTCCTGGGAGAGTAACGAAGTGTCAGAAAGTAGTGTGATCTCTCCTGAGCATGATGAACGTAAATCCTATGTAAGTCTGTATATGTAAAAAAATGAAGTCTTTCTTCCTGTCCTGTTAATGGATGCATTGAAATACCCTTGTAATGTTGTCCAGTAATAAATATATGCATTATGACTGGGGTTTTTCTGCTAGTGTGAAAATATTTTTGGCTGGAAAATATGTAGGTCATCTTCTTACACAGAAAGTAATGTTATGGCTTTCTTTTCTATGATTAGATCAAGGGCAGAGATAGAACATGAGGCACTTATCGATGGAAATCTTGCAACAGAAGCGAATCTGATTATTTTGGATACACTAGAGATAGTTGTACAGGTAAGGATGGTAAGAAAATAGAGATGTAATAGCATTATGATCACCCTGCCAGGTAGCAGTTTGTTAAACAAAATCTTCCTGGTGCTCTTAACTGCTTGTCAGAACTGTTCAACTCCCGTGCTGCAGTGGGAAGGGTGGTAGCACTTCTCCTAATCCTCAGCCCATAACAATCTGGTTTAAAATGTCGATACCTTCCTCCAGTCTTTTTGAAAGTTGTTCAGTATTGTAGCATAAGTAGTAGTTGTTCATAAAAGTCAATAATGAACTGTAAAAATTTTCAAGTTCCACCCTGTTCTAACCAATTCCTCTAGTTCCTTCCCAAATCTACCTCAAGGCATTGGGTTCCAGGTCAGCCTCCTGTATCCATACTTAATTTTTACGGTGCGGGAAGGCTTTCAGGCTCCTTGGTCTGTATGCACAGCCCAGCTATTTCCTCACTCCCTGCAGGTGACCGTAGACACATGGCAGTTTTGTCCCCTGCTTTCTGTACAAATGAAGCCTGGGCACGGGCTGGAAGCAGGCAGTAGCAGGCTTACCAGATCTGCCTCTGAGCTGCAGTGAGACCCAGGAATCCCAAGGGTTGCACCTTGCACCTGAATAATCCACCTAGAAGCCAGCTACAAACTTTCCCTCTAGTAGAGCAACATCCCTCAGAGCCTCACTGGGTGGAAAGCACCATCATTCTACTGGTTTTAGGATATGGGTCAGGTTTTCATTACCTGGGGGTTGATTCAGAAATGTGACCATTATGCAGGCCTAGCTAAGTGGGTGATTTCTCCATGACAAGGGGTTTTTCAGCAGAGTTATTCTTCCTGCCGCACACACACGGGATGTTCATTTTTGCTCATGCAACTCTTGGTTTACTTTTGACTGCAGACTGTTTCTGTGACGGAGTCCAAAGAGAGTATCCTTGGTGGGGTGCTGAAAGTGCTTCTGCACAGCATGGCCTGCAACCAAAGTGCACTTTATCTCCAACACTGCTTCGCCACACAGAGGGCTTTGGTTTCAAAGGTGAATTCTCTGCAGATGCTATAATATATCCTGAGCAACACTGATGGAGGATGGGCCTGTTTTCTTCTTTTGCATTGGGGTCACTTCACCAAGCATTTATTATTTTGTGCAATAATAATTTTCAGGAAGTGTGGTCTGGGGGTTGATAAATCCTGATTGGTTTTTATAATGGGTACCTGTATTTATGCATTCTGGGTTTGACAGCTGCACACAAAGGTACAGTTCGCACAGCCCGAGGGTGGTGTGGGTTCCTGCTGGCTGGCAGTAAGCAGGCAGAGGTACCTAGACAGTTGGGATCACAAAGCACAGGTGGAATTTAAGCTATGAATCTCACTTAAAGTGAATTTGTTTTACAGGGCCCATAATTTAAACAATTTCCCGGTTTCTGTACTGGGAATAGCTCAAAATATTAAGCCTGGGTTTTTGGAACTGATGTAAATCAGTCTAAGGCTGTATATTTAGGAATAAGTTGTGGGAGTAGGTAAAATGAGTTGCCTTCCAGTGCTGCCAGTGAGTCTGCTTTTGCTTTATTGTAAATGTGAAGTAATTAAAATTAACATCATTCCCTTCAAAACAGAGGGGATTGGACTTCCTCTAATGCCAGTGTATGCTCATTGCTGAGGATTGCCCTGGCCTTTTTGTCTGAGTGCTTGTTCCTGTCTGTCCAAGTGCTAATTCTCTCATATGCTGTTTTTCCAGTTCCCTGAGCTGCTATTTGAAGAAGAAACTGAGCAGTGTGCAGATCTGTGCCTGAGGCTCCTGAGACACTGTAGTAGCAGTATCAGCACGATACGGTCACATGCAAGTGCCTCTCTGTACCTTCTGATGAGGCAAAACTTTGAGATTGGGAACGTGAGTATCCTACTGCACTTCATTAGGTTATTACCTGTAAACTGGTGAGGACTGCCTGATGGAGTTCTGTGTATTTCTGTGAAACAAAGGCTGTCAGTGGGCTTACCGTCAAAACAAGCATGACGTGCAGAGGGAAGAGAGGTGTGCATCAGTGACATGACTTTGCCTAGCTCCTGATCTTGCAGTATCTCACACTGCTGCTCAGTGCATAGCAGGAATGTCCAGTCTCCAGTGTCAGAGTCCAAGCTGTGTACCCAGAATCTCTTTGCAGGCAAGCTGCCTTTTGTGTTGGTTTGTAGAGAGATGCAGAGCCCTGCCTGGAACATCTACTGCAAGAGTTTCCAAACCTGTGAGTTTGGAAGGTTTGCATACGCTACAGATTGGGCAGTTTGCACTTGAGGGGCTGTTTGGAGGAACTCCCCTCTGCCTTGCCTTCACACACCTCTAGGTGAGAGCAGGAACAGCCACCCAGCCCTTTCTGTGGCAGAGCTAGTATGCATTTCCTTTCTGAAAGGGCTATGTTGGTGCAGGTGAGTTAGCAATGCTGGGATTTTGTTTCCATTCAGATCTTACATACCTCTAATTATGTCTTAGCTTGACGCACCCATGTGCACTTTAAATTGTCAATAAAATTCCCAGCCTTAACCCTTCCAGTTGATATATTGCAAGCACCCATGTAGCTATGTATCGCAAAGTGCTCCCCCAGACATCTTTGTTTACACTGCTTTGGTGACAGTCCCTCATGGTGAGTAGCAGAACTGGAGGGACCCACTGGTTCTGGGCCCAGGGTTAGTGGATTGATGCAGCAAGTTTACAGTGACTCTAGTCTTTAGGCTAGACCAAACCAAAAGCAAGTGTTTAGATTGAAGGCTGTATTCACGAGAGGGAGTTGAGCATCATCCTTTTCAGGGTGCTTGAGAGGAGGGCAGGGAGACGGAGAGTGAACTAAAACTTGAAGGATAACCTTCACCTGGAACTAAACAATGCTGTCATCAGATTATGAAGTCAGCAGCACCAGAGGTTTATTGTAGCCACTGCTCTGTGACAGTCCTTTTCACAAAACTTGTGTTTTCTTTTTTGTATTAGGTGTCTGTCAGGAGGAGCGTACAATGACCAGAGTACTGATGTTGCAGCAGATTGTTGCAGGGTCTCCAGGTTGTTGAAATACGCTAACAATTTCTGTGTTGCAGAACTTTGCCAGAGTGAAAATGCAGGTGACCATGTCTCTCTCATCCCTGGTGGGAACATCCCAGAACTTCAATGAGGAATTTTTGCGACGTTCCCTGAAGACTATTTTGACATATGCTGAAGAAGATCTGGAACTTAGGGAGACAACATTTCCTGATCAGGTAAAAGAAATACCACAAGAGAGGTAATGTGTAGTTTATTAACAGACTGTTCTTAAACCTCCATCTATAGCTGGAATTTGCATGTCTTCCCTGAAGGAGGTACATTTTTTTTTAATCACCTAAATACATAAAACTCAGGTTCTTGTTTAATTCTGACACCAAGGTGCAAACACAAAAAGGTTCAGAGCGACTGCCATCCAAACACAGAGTATGTAGCTCAAATCCCATTGCCGTTCATTACAGCAGTATATTTTTACAGGTCCAGGATCTAGTGTTCAACCTCCATATGATCCTCTCTGACACAGTTAAAATGAAGGAACACCAGGAAGATCCAGAAATGCTGATTGACCTGATGTACAGGTAGAGTTTATAACCATTGCACTGTAGGGACAGTAGATGTCAGTGCTCCACATGGTGTTTGAACAAAGCTTTGTACCTACTGCACTTTTCCTGTATTTAGAGCGTGAGGAATTGTATATCTGTGAACTTTGATGACTTGTTTTTTATTAGCAATTACTTTACTTTAAACTTAAAGCTGTGTTACACTGCTTGCCATGATTCACATTTTACCTGAAACAAACACAGCTACTTACAGTTTGGTTTTGGACTCAAATGTTGCACATTTCGGCCCTTCTAGAGCTTGGTTTTGGAGCATTTCCAGGTCTTAGTGCTCATGGACCAATATGTTCCTGTATGTTGTGTTTGAATGTGGGTTGATAGGTTTTATTTGGCATTTATGTGGCTTATCTTGGATAAAAGTAGCTTCCATTCCCCAGCAGTCTCTGACAATCTCATCCTCCACCTGAGTAAAGACAACTCTCCCTGCTTGCATAAGGGAAAACTTAAGGATCTTCCAGGACCTGCTTGCACAAAAGGCTTTTTGGTGGTGGTACATACGATGTCTCCATATGCAAAAGATATTCCAGAGCTGTGTTAAGTTCCCAGCTACCAAATTGCATGGTGTTGTCTGCACAAATGGCCCTGAAGGCTCCTTCGAAGGCAGCAGAGATTTTGTCATAAGCAACCAGGCAGGTCTGCGCAGATTGTCCCACACCTTTGGCTTACTAGCCAAGTGAAATATGAGCTTTGGTCAAGAGCTTCAGCAGTCACTCATACAAGCATTCTGCCATCAGGGTGTAGCTGCAGTTGCTTGCCGGCCACTAACTGGCTCATAATCTATAAAGTAATTTAGGGTAACTTTCCATCTATATAGCTTCTTATCTCATGTATTTCTAGGTAGCCTAGCACTGAGGGTGATTGTTACTTAAGCAGAAGTAACTAAATACTAATCACAGAGGTTTTCTTTTCAATTAGGATTGCAAAGGGCTATCAGAATTCCCCTGACCTGCGCCTGACGTGGCTGCAGAACATGGCTGGAAAGCACTCTGAGAGGAGCAATCACGCCGAATCAGCCCAGTGCCTGGTCCACTCTGCAGCCTTGGTGGCTGAATATCTAAGCATGCTGGAAGACCGAAAATACCTCCCTGTAGGGTGTGTTACATTTCAGGTGGGAATTGTCCTCTGTAATGTATTTTTGGTTTTTACTGTCTGCAGCTGAGATACTGAGTATCTCCGTGTCCCAGGTATTACTGTGTCTTCGTACTCATACTGCACTTACTCTGTTTGCTTTGGGGAGAATGCGTTACAGCAAGTTCCGAAAAACTTCAGTATGCTTGAAGACTGTCTTGGTTCCCCTAAGTCTTTACATCCATAGTACTGAGTGAATCCAGTACTTTTTATTTCTCCATTTAAGTGATGGGGTTTTTGCCCGCTTTGATCTAACCATTTTGTAGTGGGTGCAGATGATGAAAGTGATTCCTGTGACTAGTAATGTTAAGCAGGGCAATACTGAGTAGAGCAAGCAAGCACATACTTAGCTTTGAGTGTGTAGGTAGTCCAGTCCAGTTAGTTTAAGCTGAAGTACTGTGCTGGTTCAGAAGGCGATTAAACAAAATGCTCGTGAAATCTGCCTCTTTAAAAATTTTAGAATTTGATTGAAAATCAGCTGTCTTTCAAAGTATTGAGAGTTTTGAATATTGTTTAAATTGTGTAAAAAATATTTTATCTGCATTGTATCTCCTTAGAACATATCTTCTAATGTTTTGGAAGAGTCAGCAGTTTCTGATGATGTTGTGTCACCAGATGAAGAAGGTATCTGTTCCGGAAAGTATTTTACAGAAGCTGGTCTGGTGGGATTGCTGGAACAGGCTGCAGCATCTTTCTCCATGGTAGACTTTAATTTCCTTACTTATCTTCTTCAGCAATCTTATACTGCTGGGCAATATAAAGGAAAATGTTTTCTCTCTGTATAACTCTATAGTAACCACTTAATTTGCATGGAGCATTGGGAGTTTTAGTTGTTCAAGACACTGCACATTTGGGAGTTCACAACAGTAAAAAAAAAAAAGCCCTAATGTTTTTCCTTCTCTTCAAAAAGAGCAGGCCGAGAATTTTATGTAAGCAGTGTTAATGAGCTGGTAGTAGTGTATCCATCAGAAACCAAGGAAAGCGAGTGAATTATTTCCCACAACACAATATGAAACATCATTCAGTGGGTTTAAGAACAAGCAGCAATAACTCCAGAGCAAAGACCTACAACCCTTGCTGTGGGCTGGCTAAGTCATGCAGTACAGTGTCTCTGCCCACAATGGGCTGGATCCCCTGCATTAGAGACACCCTAAGGAAACTTTACAAATTTCATGGAGTGCCAAAAGTTAGATGTAGACATCACTTAGGTTGAAGATGCACTAAATAGAATGAGCTGTACTGTGTCCTTAAGCTTCCATATTTCATTCCCATAGATTTGGTTAGGATCCTGTTTAGCTTGTTGTGCTCTTGTGCATATATCCATCCAAAATATCCCAGTTTTGAGTCTGTTAATAATGTCATTTATTAGTAGCAATGTGTAATGTAGTAGGCTCTTGATTCCAAAGGTGACTGGGGATTTTATTCCATTCACGTATTGGTATATTTTAAGAAAAGGTGCTGATTACATCACAGTGCCACCTTTTCATTTTGCAGTTTTACAATTTAAATGCTGGTAGTATGTGTCATTCTTGCTGTTGAATTGATGGAGCAATCTGATGGACCTTATTTTTGTAGGCTGGCATGTATGAAGCAGTTAATGAGGTTTACAAAGTCCTTATTCCTATTCATGAAGCTAATAGAGATGCCAAGAAGCTATCTACTATTCATGGTAAACTTCAAGAAGCATTCAGCAAGATTGTTCACCAGGTAATGATTTGAATTTTCAGCTGCAATGTGAATTGTGAAGAAACTTCAGTTCAGTTCACTGAAACGTTCAGCTCAGTGCAAATAAAAACTGCCTGTTAAGGAAAAAAAAAATTTAATCAGATTACACAAGAATTGTCAAATGGTGATCCACAGTAAATGCAAGGATCACTAACAGGATTTTTTCTTCCTGGACATTTAACATGAGAAACATGAGAGACATCACATATGAAGTTTCACTGTGACTTTAGAAATACCCAAGAGTTAAAAATTCCTATCATCTGTCAGTTTATCCTTTCAGATGTTATTTTAACCTGAGTTTTGCATGCTGTATTTCTGGGAGAAACACTGTATCTTGCCTTTAGCCTGGTAGGTAACATTCAGAAATGTTGGTGTTTTGTTTGTCTATTCATATGGTGGATAAATAATTGAAGGAACCTTTCTAAACTTAGATGGTGCAAAACCCACCAGTTTAGGTGCTGAGCATTTGAGGAGAGACGTCAGAAGTTACCAGCCTTCTCAAAGCTCAACCGACCTCAGCTAAGCAGGAGACAAGAGCACTTGGCAACTCTCAAGAAGCACATTATCTTCTAGAAGAGGCCCGTTGGGTGCATGCCTTTCTGTCAGGGCAGGCAAGCACTCGGCAGACCCTCCTTCAGTACATGCCAGTGCCACTCTGAGCCCCCCACCCCAACCAGCTTTCTGGTCATGGGTCGCTGGGTACATCATTTGTCTGTTGGTGTAGTTACCTTTATGCTTCCAGCAGATGCTCAGTAAATGTGCATTGATTTCATAGGATCCAGCTGACAGTCTGGTGGTTTTGTCTGTGTTCTGGCATTGCCAGATTCCTGAGGTTAATTGTACCAATAGAGGACAAGCACTGGGTGTCCTTCTAGGCCAGAGAAGGCTGTTTTGGATGCATGATGACTTATAATCATTGAAACCATTTCAGGTTTATGATACCTTACGTTGATGGTCATGTTTTGGCCTTTGAAACTTTTTTTTTTGTTTCTGTGACATGCGCTTTTTACTTTTTATTACACAGAGTACTGGCTGGGAGGTAGGTAACTCCATTTTAGTTAGTAAAGAACACTAATAGATTTTTCAGATGACTCACGCCAACGCTTGCCCACATGTGCTAGCTGTGGGTATTTCTGTTGCTGTCTGCTGTTAAAACAATTCATTAACCAAAGAAATACCAATAAACCGATTGTGGTTGTAGTAGGAAATTCTTCATAAGAAGCTGTAGGTAGTGCATGGATGCTGATGTGTTCCACTAATGAGGTTCTTTGGTGAATGAGCCACTGTATCATCACTAGTTCGTTTTTATAATTTGTTTATATTTCTTTTCATCAGCATTGACACAGAATATCATCCCTTCATACCATATTTTCACCCCACCCACAGGGGTCGATTTAAGCAATAATGCTCAGAGGTACTGAAACACAAAACTGGTTTACTGCATGTGCAGAACGTATCTCAGAAAATAGGCTGCTTCATTCTGTTCACTTACGAACAACCAATTTGTCATATAGCTGTTTATCTGGCAGTGAAGTAGCTCGGTTGTGTTAACTAGAGTCAGTTTTGCTGCTTTCATTTTTGTAGAGGCTGTTTGCTCACATTTGTACAACAGACACCATGAGAACCACACGTTTGGTTTAAAAATAGGCAAAGCAGCCAGCTTCATCCATGGTCACACACAGCACTGCGAGTTTGACAACTCAGGCCCTAGTCCAGTCGACACAGTGGCTACATGAGCGTCGAGAAGTCTCAGAAGACATTTAAAATGTTTTGTGAATATGATGTTACATTATTTCCTTAGTCTTCAGCTGTCCAGTTAATCTCTGCTTTTCTGTGAATGAGGCAACTTGGTACGGGCCATCTCACTCCATTTCCACCACAGGAGAGCATTTAAGCCCACACTTCCCGAACTGGGGCCAAGAACTAAGTTCTTTTGCATTATGTGACACAAATAATTTGGGCTGATGATGTCTGGATGTCAGTTTTTAATTCTGGCCTAGCAAGAAATGAAATTCAGTAGTTTAAAAGTAACCCCTGACACTTAAGAGCTGGCCCTGTAAATCGTTTGCTTGTTCCTGTGAAAAGTCCCAGCAGGTGAGGCAGCATAGCAATCCAGAGTACATGTTGTAGGAGTGTAAATGATCTGTGTTCAATAGCCAACAAACGTGAAGGCCTGTGAGCATCTATTTTGATTAGTCTGCCCCTAAATCGACCCCTGAAGAAAATCCTGTCATTGGTTATGATTCTAACATCACTCAGTCATGTTTTACTGCATGGTAAAAGACACCCATGGTTTCTGTTCTCGTCTGTCATCATGCTCCCTCATTGCCACACTTTTTCTGATCTTTGTGCTTTTTGTAGCTTTCAGATTTGTTGCATGTTTTGCCCTTTTTCCTTATTTTAAATACTTTAATTGATGCTCACCCTTTTTTATTTTAAAGTTGATTTGCTGCCAATTTGCTGCTTGTTTGTTTTTTGGAATTTCCCTAATTAAATACTTCTGTTTTCTCCTCTATCGCCCTGGTTGCTGACCCTCCTCCCCACTCTTACTATTGTCTGTTGTGGTAAGTTCCTACTTGTGGAATTTTTTTCCCCCCCTTTCTCTTTTTTTTTTTTTTTTTTCCCCTTTTTGTTTATTGTTTTCCACTGTGGAAACCCCAATTTCATTCTACCAAAGAGCTATGCCAACAGCAGGAACCCCCCTCATGTCACAAGGAAAGTAGTATTGCCAACTACAAGCACTGAAGTATCCTGAGTCTGGCACCAGTGCACTTCTGAGATCTGCTTAAACATACTGAGTGGTGTGTTTTTCTGTTTGTGTGTTTGTTCACTGAATAAATGTTGAATTAATTATTTTTGTTTACTTTCCAGTTAGGAAAGTTGTTAGGAAAAATGTTTTCATGCTGTGCCATGAGAATTCAAAAATGCTTTTTAAAGTATGCAGAGTGAGGTTGCCATTGAATAGCAGGACTGCAGGAGCTAGTATTTTAAAAAAATCAGTATTGGAAGACTTGTAATAGTTGGCAACACTGCAAAGGACCTTGGGTTAAAATTGAGCAAGAAAATAACAATGCTCAGTTTGGTAAAAATGGTTGGATTTTGCATTCTCCACAGTGTGTATGAAGGAGTTACTTTTATTCCTACATACTTCAGTCTGACTCTGCCTTCAGGCAGCTGCGCTGTGTTGGTCTCAGTGAAGAAAGCAGATGATCACTCTTGTGTCTGATTTTTCAAATATTGTTGGCAAAGCTTTTTGTGAGCGTGCAAGAGATAACTCTAAAACTTTATTCCCAGCAATTTTGAAAGGTATTTACCATGCATAATAACAAGTCATGAACCTTCATAAATCATGATGGCTGTTATCTGCTCTGCCAGTTCTGTAATGGCTATTCAGTGTTCACCTTCATTCTCTTCTCCTCCCAAAGACCTATTATTTTTCATAAAATAATAGGAGATAAAATGCTTTTAATAATTTCTCCCTCATATCTGCATTTTTAGCTCTTTTCAGAAACAAGACCATGGAGTATTTATAAGTTACTTGTTTTGTTTTCAGTATTGTGATTGGATAGACTTTGGCTAAATTTCAATTAAAAGACCCCAGTACAGAGCCATCCTGTATTCTTAATGCCAGGCAAGAAATTGAGCTCTCCTAATCTCAGGAGGCTGGTAGCTGCTGAATGTCTGTGTGAGGTAAGGAGTAGCCTTGTAGGTGTTTGCTCTCCCGGAGGAGTGTGTTTCCAGCCCCTTGTTTCCAGGTACAGGTCACCCAACATGAGTCACATGCATTTTGCAGCTTTTGGATCCAGGGCTTTGTTGGGGAGATGCTTCTGTCGCATTAGAGGCTAACCAGTGTTCCTCACTGCTGGGTTTTCTTGCCTTCACACAGGGGCACTGAACCTCACTGGGCTTCCCTGCTGCTACCACTCCTGGGACTTCCCATGCCTCATTACTCTTATTTTATGCAATTATTAAATGCCACCAGAACTCCTTATTAATTGATGCTGATCAACAGACAGCATTTTCTTCCTCACTTGCTGTTATTTTTACAGCAACATAAATGTACAATGCCTATAACAAATAGCTGTCTGGGCAGATGTCCATGTGGCAGATACCTTGTGGGGACCAGGTTCTGCAAAGACTTCGTAGCCTGAAAGTCTCTCACCAAGTAGGTAGGAAAAAAACGCACGAGTTAGAAGAGCAGCAGTGTGTCCTCCATCGCTGAGGACCCCATAGGATCCCACCAACTTCTACATGGAGCATGCCCAGGTCCTGTGTAAGGTTTGGGAAGATGTTTTGTATGGCAGTTCCCCTTGGGCAGACGTGGTGCTACCTTGGGAAGTGCTTTGAGAAAGGAGCCCTGGAATCACAGTCTTCTGCCTTTAGCATTGAGAGTGAATTGAAAAAAATAGCACAGGAAGCTGGAAATGCTGGGCATTGAGGGATTTTAGCATGGGTAATATTGTCCAAAACTGTGGCTTTGATGAGGTAGTGATGAGTAAATTAAGGGCTGAGTAGGCTGCTCATTCCTGTATGGTCCAGAGGGACGGGCACAGGAGAAAGACAGGGAGTCCAGGGAAATAGCTCCCAGATCTTGCCAGATGGTACTTCCAATAAAACTGTAATAGCTTTGCAGCTGGGCGTTGTACCCTGGGAGGTGCTTCTGGGGATGGCTGCAGTGTGATGAAACCCTGTAGTCTATGCTGGCAGGTGGAGCTGGATAAAAGCCCCTTTCTGGAGGAGGGGTGCTCAAAGGGACAGGCTAGAGCAGGGGTCCAAGGAGCCGCCCACGCCACGTTAAGCATATGAGCAACTCTCGGTGCGACTCCTTGTTTTCTTAAATCGGAGCATGTGTCTGCGCTCTTGCCAGAGCAGGACGATTAATTTGTATCCATCAATGTCCCGTAGTAAAGCCACGATGTGGCCTGCATGTATTAAGCAAAGCTGCTGCTGGCTCTGGTCACTTCAGGCTTCACTTCCACTTCAGAGCTGGGCATCGGTGAGCTTTGCCCTCCTGAAGGTGCGTGGGACAGGCAGCAGCACTGACCCCAAAAAGACAATGATGTGTCCTGGCTGTGCCTGGGGAGAGAGGAGCCGAGCCGTCTCTGGGCAGCTCCAGCGTGACGCCCCAGCGTTTCCTCCAGGCCAGAGGAAGGCAGTGGCTTGCTGTGACAGTGCTTTTTCCAGTTTCTCTGCAGTTTGCCTGAGGGTTTTTTTTTTATTTTGGTTTGGCTTATTTATCCTCTTTGCCTTCCATAGATCATGTTCACCATCACCACAAGATATCAGTTTTGCCATTACAAAATAGGAAAAAAAAAAAAAAAATCATACACAGCATCCAGGACATCTGTAAGGGCTGTTTGAAACCAAATACTAGCCCAGATTCAGAAATGTTGAGCATTATATACTACATCACACTTTCTCACGAGAGTAAAGGTGAACATTTTAGAGTTTCTTGCTGAAAGGCATTTCTGGTTTGTGCATGCAGTGTTTTTTTAACAAAATCAAAAGTGTGATTTATTTTAAAGCGTTTTTCCTCTCTCTCTCTTAATCATATTTTCTTTGTTACTTTTCCAGCAAAAATCTTTCTTGTTTCTCTACTTTTGTTGCATTTCTGGGCCAAATTCACCACTGGCTCAAATGGAAGCAGGTACATGATACAGTGGGTTGCATCTGCTTTCACCAGGAGTGACTTTGGCCCTCTGTACTAGACGTTAGTTACTAGAAGAGAACGTAACACCTTCCAGTCAACATGCTATTTAAAAAGCACTTGTGTGTGTGTGTGAGTGAACTGGACATTGACTTCGGCCCAATCCTGCAATTTCTTGAGGGTGGATTATGGGGGCTCTGGTGTGGGTAATTTTCAGGGGTGTTTTTGTGCCTGTGCCTGCATGCTATGGACCAGGCTAAGGGGTGTTTGCATAGGATTTGGAGAGCCTGAAATAATTACCCAGAGGAAGGGACATGCCTTTGACTGTTCCTCAGAGACATCTGACATCTCCAGACTCCTCCTGGAGTGCGAAAAGTCATTGCAGAGTTGGGCTAATGGTCGTAACCGATCCATATAATTTCATGTTAGTTTATCATTTCATTGTGGTGTTTGCTGCTAAATGCATTCATGCTGAGTTCCAGGTGTGTTTTTCTTTCCCTTCTTTCTATTTTTTTTCCTTGATTTTTAATTTCTTTTTTATTTTGCATAAATTCAGGAGCCTGCCTGCAGCCATGCTTGGGGGTATGCATGTCTCTGTACTGAAATAACCTTTTGTTTCTCCAAACCTAGGATGGAAAGCGGAT
This sequence comes from Scopus umbretta, assembly GCA_013400535.1. Lineage (NCBI taxonomy): Eukaryota > Metazoa > Chordata > Aves > Pelecaniformes > Scopidae > Scopus > Scopus umbretta. Next base: position 24,642 of record VZTL01061643.1, on the reverse strand, counting down.
GTTTGGCACCTACTTCCGGGTTGGTTTTTATGGAACTAAATTTGGAGATCTGGATGAGCAAGAGTTTGTTTACAAGGAACCTGCGATAACAAAGTTAGCTGAAATTTCCCATAGGCTTGAGGTGAGATGATTGTGGCTGACCTCAAATTCTGTCTGAGTTGCAGTTTAACTGTTTTGTATCAGTTATTTAAGAGCTGCATTGCCAAATTACAGGAAGTGGCGGAAATGAAGATCGTTGGGCAAAACCAGTGCTGTGCCTCTTGGAGCCTGACGCAAGGCTGAGCTTCAAGAAACAGTCACTTGACAAAACAGTTTGCAGAGCCCCATGCAGTGACCCAGAGCTGGGCCTGATGTCTCCTGTCCTTTTGCTAGTGTCACCTCTACAGGAGGTGGGAGGAAAGCAGGGAGAGGTGTCCCACAGGTTTTCCCTGATCTTGCAGCAAGAGCTGCAGACCTGCTATGATCATTCGAGAGTTCGTGGCATATGATACTATGTTTGCATTTCTCTTCAGCTGCCTGGTGTAAGTGGGATGACCTGGGCTTGAAAAAAGGTTGAGATGCCTTTCCAAGATCTGACTTTCAGAGAGTATTGGATTATGCTGTCATCATGTTCCTCTCTCCTAGAGATTGAACCCTCTTAAATTTCAGAACCCCTGGAGTGGGACATCACAGGTCTGAAGTTTGTTTCAGTTGTGAACAAGCAAAGGCAACTCTGATTAATCTAACTGGGGCTTGGGTGCAGCTCCAGGTACCACCCAGTGATCATCTGTACCCTGTAATGGTTAGTCTAGCCTGGTTTTGTGCCAACTAACCTGTGTCTAGATAATGTCTTAGTACAGTTTGGGGGACAATATGGGTCAGAAACTGTTCCCAGTAAGCACAGATGAGGCAATCCCCAGTGGGAGAGGAAGACCTGTCCCTATTTAATTTGCTAGAATAGATCTGATGTCATGTTGTTGCTCACAACAATTCAGCTGCTGTCACGTTGTTTGAGGTTTAAGTGCATGAAACTGAGTTCACCCATTCACCCAGCCCAGCAAAGCCGCACTCTGATTGCGGCACCTGATTTCCAGGCAGATCCTAAATTGACCCCAGTTTTCAGTTGAGCTCACAGACACACAGCAAGCTCAAATGGCTTGTTCAGAACCACAGAGCTTGTGTGCGTGCAGTTGGAAGGCTCCCGAGTTCTCCTGCCTTCCAGGGCATTAGGCTTGTTTTTTCCTGTTGCCCCTGGAATGCAACTGATTTAATTCTCCTAGGTTCAGCAGATCACATTCAGCCCCAGCACAGCTACTGTTGAAGGCATGTGGAGCTTCACCTCTCCTGAACATGCCTTTGTCTCTCCAAACCCCATCTCCGATGGTTACATTTGATGGTTTCTTTCAGTGCTTTTGCTCTTGATTGTAGGGATTTTATGGAGAACGGTTTGGTGAAGATGTGCTTGAAGTGATTAAGGACTCAAACCCTGTGGACAAATGTAAACTAGATCCTAACAAGGTAAGAACACAAGTACAGGTTTAGAAGTGGAACTGGTCCTGAATGTATGCAAACACAGTGGAACAAATCCTGCCCTGAATTCCACCAAGTAGGCAACGAAATCCACGTACAGAGTGTCTTGTGACTGCTTGGGATGACAGTTGGGGGAAATCATCCCAGCAAAGGAATGCAGAATTAGCCATTTTGTTCCCTGCCCCAGGCCCTGCCCTTGTAGTGGTTGGTGGGAAGGGAGGAGATGAAAGGACAGCAGAGGCCCAGGCTGCATTTGCCTTTCTCTGTAATCTCCGCTGAGTTCAAGGAAGGAGAGGAGTTTGCCATTCACTGGCCTCTGGCAGCATTTGCAGCATTTTGTCATTCTTGTGCCATGTCCTTTAAGCGTAGCAGAAGTAACAGGAGCATGCCGAGGAGACAAGATTTCAGCTTAGGGCAGGGCATCATCTTCAAGGGAAGGATGGAAACACTTCACATGAATAGCATGAGAAGAGAGGAGCAGACAGCTGTATTTTTTCTGGTCCAGAAATTGCTGAGCAGCTACCAGCACCCCTAGTCCCTGTCAATGTGAGTGTGATTTTTCTAAGTAAAGGCATAAACCAGTCTTAGTTCTTCCAGAGGTGGCTTCAAGAGGAAAGCAAGCAAGCTGGGTTATTGCAGGGCTAAAAGCAGGGCACAGGAGTCAGCTCTTCTCCTCTGGCGCTGTACCTCACCATGCACACCTGGATTCCTTCCTGCAGGCCTACATTCAGATAACCTATGTGGAGCCATACTTTGACACATACGAGATGAAGGACAGGATAACTTACTTTGACAAGAACTACAACTTGCGGCGTTTCATGTACTGCACGCCCTTCACCCTGGACGGCCGAGCTCACGGGGAGCTGATTGAGCAGTTCAAGCGCAAAACAATTCTGACGACATCCCATGCTTTCCCTTACATTAAAACCAGGATAAACGTCATCCACATAGGAAAGGTGAGGCCTGCACTCTCAGGGGCTTCCTGTGTTTGCAGGGAAGTATTGTACAGGACTAAGGGAAGTGGATGTTGCCAAAACATAATGTACTGTTGTATGTGTAGTTTGATAGCACGGCCACGTCTCTTCACACCATCACGTTAACGCAGATGCACCCTCCTGGCCATCACTAGCCTACCTTTCCCCTCTCTGCTAAAGATGCAGAAATTCAGCAGAGAGCAAGAGCAGACAGTGCTGTTGTGAGCTGCTGTGGCTGTTCCCTGCAGTGACTGTGCATGAGACCCATTTATTTTTATTTTAAGAATGTGTTGTTTCTATTGAACATTTCCCTGTTCCTATTCAACCTAAACTAAAACCAGACCAATTCAGAAACACGGTATGTCCTGCCACCTCTTTCAGTAGTGTATCCAGCCCACAGCAGTTGGTATGCACAAGGGCCCTTGGTGATCTTTGTAGTAATGCAGGTTACTCCCTTCCATTCTGCTTGAACAATGTGTCCTGTTGCTCTGTGTTACAGCTCACTTGCATGGCCTCAATGGACCCAGGCCAGTGGGGTCCTGAGGCCTTATAGAGAGGTTTATTGCAAAGCTATGTTAATTTTTCAGGGGTAGGTAAGAACTGATGTGATGCCTGGGTCACAATGAAAAATGCATTTTCATGCAAGGCAGGAAACCTGCAGGTATTTAGGCATTGACATAGTGCTGTAACCATGGGTAGTTGGTGGCAGTGACCACAAAGGGACACGAGTCTGCCTCCTCAGAAGCAATCTCAGAAAGCTCTTGAGTACTCAGATGTAGAAACACATTTTAAAATCAAACTTTTTCTTGATGTTCCTCAACCAAGACTCAGAGGATGCATTTCTGAAGTGCTTCTGTCCAGACTGTTAGTCCTGTTTGGTGACCTCCACTTCAGTATGCCACCCCAAAGTGACCTTGATGTTTCTGAAAGTATGTGTCTGGTTGACAGTCTCAGCCATAACAAGCATCCTCTATTCTGGCTACTTGCTCAGATCATTTTGACGCCCATTGAAGTTGCCATAGAGGACATGCAGAAGAAAACACAGGAATTGGCTTTTGCAACCCACCAAGACCCTGCGGACCCAAAGATGCTGCAGATGGTGCTACAAGGATCAGTAGGTACCACAGTAAATCAGGTGAGGATCGCTGTCCAAGTTGGAGACACTGGGGTAGTGCCTATCACTCAGTGCAGTGGATGCTCAGCATTGGGCCTTACTTCTAAATTACCTTGGACTTTTTCAGTGTTTGGGATGTGTTTAAGTTCACTGGTGGGTCTAGACCAGCTGCTCTCAGTGACTTTGCCATTTGAGTAAGAGACCTGAAAATGGGGTTAGATCTGGAAAGTGGCTGAAAAGAGAGAGCCCTGTTCCCCCAGTTACCTGCTCCTTCCTGGCATTCGCAGTTGTTTCTGCCTGCTTNTCACCAAATTTAATATAATGAAGCTGTTCAGGAACTCAGTAAGTTTTTAAAGCTAAGGTGGTTTGCTCTGTAGAGATGTTTGAATTTGGAAGTGGGTGGATGTAGGATTGTGTCCTGCAGTGGTTTTTGAACAAAATGGAAAGCAAAACTAGTGAATGGGGAAAAACTGAGGGAGTATGAGTAAAGCTCTACTAATGCACAAGCTGGAAAAAAATCAGCTGGAGTTTCAAGTTCTGGATTGAGTTTGCAGTGCTGGCAAACACTTCTTTGGTTCCATCTGCATTGCTTAAACTTTGTCTTAGTTGTGAGTTGAGCAAACTTTGTCAAGAGTCTTTATAAGAGAAAACAAATGTAGAATCTGTGCATTTTCTCACTCTGTTTTCCAAAAGCAGAGTTTTATTAAAAAAAAAAAAAAAAAGCCACAACTGAAAGAGATTCAGTTGTCATGATGTTTGGTGATTTATGCCACGTTTACCAGCTGCAATTCTTCAAGATGCATTCTGTAAGGAAGTGTTGCATTTTATGAATGTTTCTGTGTGCAAAAGTTTCTCCAGAAATTGGATATGACAGATGGTTCCAAGAAACTTACTTTTTCTCTTCTGCTCCTAAAGGGCCCATTAGAAGTTGCACAAGTTTTCTTGTCTGACATACCCAATGATCCAAAGCTCTTCAGACATCATAACAAACTACGGCTGTGTTTCAAAGACTTCACAAAAAGGTATGGAGTATTGTCTTCAAACTGCCTGACAGTTGCAGCTATTACTAGCACACCAGACAGGAACAGGGGGTGTTGGGAGAGAGGAGTATTCATGTTGTAACTCCATCTGTTCAGTTTCCATATACAGCTGTATTCCTCAGATGCCCAGTTGGTTCCCTGTTTCTCTGGTGCTGCAGGTCCATGACTTAAATCAGATCAAGTGGCTGAAGTCATTTGGCTTTGCTCTTTTACAGGAACGACTTTTCAGGAATGTGATCGCAGTTCATTTGTGAACAAATGTTCCTGTTTCAGAAAACACAGCTAGCCACACTGGCACAAATTAACTCACAGCTTGGCAGGGTCAGGAGAAACTGCTGAATTGGGCAGGAGATATAATTTCCTTCTGAAGTGAATTTCTCCAAGTGGAGTGGAAGCATGCTGGCAGAATTCTCGCAAGAAATGTGCTGGCTGCTCTGCTTTCCTCTTGAGTAATGCAAACTGCCATCTCAGTCCAGCATCGTTTGCAAGCACCAAGGAATTTAAAAAAAAAAAAAAAAATTGAAGTAAAAATGTTCAGTGCGAATAGATTCAGTGGCAGTATAATTTTTCCATATGTAATAAGTGGCATTGATGATAACAGTTCTTTTCATACCCTTTGTTAAAATTACATCTTTCCAAGTAGAAGAGTTCCTGGTGAACATCTTATAGTCTGCTATTTATTAATCTTTCCTGGGGAGACGAGTAGATCTATCCATCTTTAAATCCTCTTGGACTGGAAGTGGCTATGTGGAGATCAGCTTTTCATTTCTCTTCAGGGAGGATAAACATAACTGAAGAGTAAATTAAAATTAAAAAGGAGTTGCCACTCTGGAAATTAAATGGAAATTGGAAATATGACACCCTGTTCTTTCCCCATGGATACCAGCTGGTTTAGCTGAGTCTTTATTACCCAAAAGACAAGACAGAGAGGGATGTTATGTGTTATCCCAGGGGAACAGAATTTTGTTTTGTACTATTAGATTAACGAGTCTCTAGCAAGCAGGTCCTTTCTTATTGTGCCCAAGTTTCACAGGCTTTTGTCTTCTAGATGCGAAGATGCTCTGCGCAAGAACAAGAGCCTGATCGGTCCAGACCAAAAGGAGTATCAGCGAGAACTTGAAAGAAATTATCACCGGTTAAAAGAAGCTCTCCAACCTTTGATAAATAGAAAGATCCCACAGTTGTATAAGGCAGTGCTGCCAGTCACTTGCCACAGGTGGATATTTGATTTTACTCTTTCAGCAGAGATAAGGAGAGTGTAAAACTGGGGTGTCTGATCTTCCTGGTGAACCTGTGACATTTATTTGTTTTCAATTATGGCTGTTTTGGCTGAGTCCATCCCTTTTCCCTTCTGTCCTGACCTCAGAGTTCATCCCCTTCCCAGCAGTTATGGTAGGTAGTGTTTGCAATGGTTCCTTTTGTTCCTGATGAATGAGAATTTTTTTTCACCTGCATTCTATTCTGTTTAGATTCAAAACTACCCTCAGTGTGACAGGACTTTGACACTTGTTTGTTCCTAGTGGAACTGGGATGTGGAGCTCCAGGGGCAGGCAGCATGGAAAAACAGTTGGTGTCTTCCATGCTGGAAGACTGGTCAGCTGGAGTCTGGGCTTTTTGTTTGTCTGTAGTGAGATTGAACATAAAAGCCCCACTGGGAATGTGTGAAGCAGGTCAGAGCCTGTAGCACTGTAATCCACTGGAACCAGCTGCTGCTCAGCAGGGGGACTTTGGCTGCATAAAGTTTCTAAGAAGCCTCTGGCTCCCAGAATAGGGGCAAAAGTGTTTCCCAGCAGGTACCCTCCATGTAATCTTTGGCTTGACAACCCCTGTTGTGTCCCCTGTCAGCGAGGTAGGCTGACGCAATCCAGCAAGACTGCCCTGGCATTGTGGTCTCACACCGGTGAGTGGGTTGGGGTTATTTTTTGGAAGGACCATCATTAGCACTGAGCAGGACAATGACGGTGCTTTTAACAACAGACCCTTTAGGAGATTTATGTGGATGTGGACTTCAGCTCATGTCCATGCTGTTGGTTTAGGAGAATACAGCCCTGGTTTTGAACCTCCCCTCCTGTAAATGTTGTTCAGCGGTAAAGAACAGTGGGGAATAGAAAAACTGTTGTGAACAGATAAACTTAGCAAAATTGCATTGTAAAAAGAGCAAGACTTAGTGCTGAATGAAGGAAATGAGTGTTCTTAGCTCACGCAGTAGTGCTTAAGATGTTTCTGTAGCTGAATTTGATATATTTTTCTGTCTGCTGAATACTGCAGAAAGGTGGCCTTCTCTCATTACTCAGGTTCATGACTTCATAAGCTCTCCCCAGATCACATACCACGTCCTAGCTGTTCTCTGCTGGGGTCAGTTTTCCCTGGCTGGGGATGGGTGGGAGGAACAGCGCTTCCCTCCCCACCCAGGTGGGATCCTCTCAAGCAGTTTTGTTGTGGTAATTATTTTCTTATCTTGTGAAATTCAGCCTGTGCAGGGAGTCTAATACAGGTATTCCAGGCAAATTCCACTTAGAGGTATATTTGAAAGACTCAAATAAGATTTCAGGAGTGCAGGTAGTTTGTCTGTTTCTCTAAATACACATGAATTAAACTTTGTCAGCTTTCATGCCGGTAAACCTTGGGCAGTTAAATGATCCCAGATACAGACTGAAAACCAATTCATTTGAAAAGCAAAGAGTTAATGTCAGTGGACTTAATTTTTGTAGTAGCCAGCTGTAGAAAATACTGTAACTCAAGTACAGAATCACTCATCTGACGAGGCTTCTTATTTCATCATGCTAAATATGAGCTCATCATTGTATTTTCTCTCCCTCAGAGACTCCTTCAGCAGGATGAGCCTTCGCAAAATGGATATCTAAACAAGTTAAAAACCAAAATAAAAAGCACTTAAAAGTAAGGTTTTGAAAAGAAAGAGCCTTGTTATCAGCGCTGGGAATCAAAGAAGTTTTATTGTGAAATAAAACTTGGACTTCATCCTGGACATCCCACACACCTCTTCCTCCATCAAAGTGTTCAGTGGCCAAAAATCATTCTGAATTGTCAAATGTAGACTTATCAATGTTTGAAAAAAATCATGACAGTGGTATCCAGAGTATTGGTGATGAGCTGTAAACTTACCTGTTTTTTAAGGCATTTTTATGACTCAAAGGTACACTAAATGCATTTACCTTTATTTATAGCATTACCTAATGTTAAATTTATTTACTTTTAGTTCATATATTTAATTTATATTAGGACCATACGCAAATGCATTTTTGAAGTTTTTAATGTAGTGATGATGGTTATTTTGATGGTACTATTAAATATGTGAATGTTTACACTTTAATTCCCTGTGCATTGGACTTCAGAGCTCGCCATCCTTGGGGAAAAAGGTTCAGCGTAAGGTAAGTCTTACAGTGACACTTCTTAACCAAGTGGTGATTTTTTTACTATCCCTATCATTTTTCCTTTGTAACTCTGAATATGAATTGCTGCAAAGAAAAATAATTCCATCTGTAGCCATCAGAAGAATCAAACCACATCTTGTTACCACTTTACCTCCTTCAGTACCAGTGAAGGGGAGTTTTGGCATGACTGCTGTGTGTACGCGGTCATTTCCACCAGCTAGGAAGTGCAAACAGCACAGTAATCTCATCATGACTTCAAATGTACAGTTACAGCTTAGCAGTGTACATGCAGCTAGAGTGCTTATTTTTGTCCCTTTTTCAATTCAGAAACTAATTTAATGGGGAAGGAGAACAAAAAAAATGGTAACACAGTTTATGTTGAACAGCTTACATAGAAAACATTCTTTGCATTGCTATTTATGTAAAGAAAAACATCTGTTTTACAGCAGTTATTTTGGTGGCTAGCACAGCATTTCAAGGAAGCACCAGAACTGGAGCTGAGTACACAACTCCTAAATCTAATCCTTTATATTTTTCCTCTCTGTATTGAACAAGGTCCCTTGAAAGAGGTGGTGTGTGGTTAAACACAAGCTTATTCTCTCTATATAAATACCTAAATATGCATACATATACATATATACATGTGTATATATAAAAAAGCAAATTTGATAAACATACTTTTTTATATATATATAAAAATACAAGAAAAAAATGGTTTATACATGAGCTTTTAAGATAGCAGACAATTATACATCACTTCCAATTTGCAAGCATTTGACTTTTGAAACTTAAATAGCTTTTACCTTCACTTCTAATAGACACATTGCTGTATGTTAGAAGGGGTGTGTGTGCTTCTTTGAGGTTCACCCCTTCTGTTTTAGCACCTGTAGCTGCAGCAAGTGCCCACTTCTGCATCAGCAGGGAGGATTTAGGGTGGTGAGGGTCTTTTTTATTCCTGATACTTATTTGAAGTTGTTAGTGGCTGCCTGTCAGTGTGCTCGTAGCGGGATGATTGTACTCTTACTGTTGAGCAGGGCTGGAAAGGCAACTGTGTCTGGGAGCCGCCATGGGCTGTAGGTGCATGGCCTGCCCCGGCAGGATGGTGCAGGGCGAGACTGCAGAGCACACCGACTCTGGCCAAGGGGCATGTTGGGGAAGGGAGAGCGCTACTGCAAATTTTCATTCCTCCTATTTTCTTTCGTTCCAACAGCTTCGTAGTGATGGTGCTTTTTGGTAGTGTAAGTGTGCCGCTCTTCTCAGCGTGCCAGTCTCTGACCGTCGCCCTTGAACACAAGTAATCCTGAACTAGTTCTGTGTTACAGGTTGTAACTCAGAAAAGCCTGTATGGAGTTTCTTGCATAAAGAAAAACTACTCCTCTAACCTAAGCCTTCTCCCCCCACCGCTGTGACGTTTCAAAGGCCTGTTGCAAAGCCCAGGGATGTTGACAAGGCTTTGGAAGCTGTATGGGAGTTGTGGACTCACAATGGACAGTATTAAGGAAGGAGGGGGTAGCTTTGCAAGAAATTTATATGAAGAGGCATGCAAAACACTTAAAAGTGGAACAGGGGAAACAAATCCCAATAGCCATGAAAGAATGAAACCTTAATTTACAGTAGTCCTTGCGTATTGTTTCTTCAGCTAGGGAAGCAGCTATTTTAATCCAAATCTTGTATAAATATCCTTTGATTTTACTGGATGGCCCCATATCAGCATAAATTTGACTGGCTTATCAGTACATAGAGCTTGATAATTGTGTAGAACTCAAGTGTAGTATCATGGAAAGTTGGGATTGGGCAGCCATGTTTTGTTTTCCATTGCAGCAAACTACAGGCCACATGGAATGCAAGACATCAGTTACTGTGGCAAGTGACTAGTTCAGGAAGGGTGGCAAGTGCTTTACTTGAGTAAGCCTCCAAAAACCCCATTTATCCATATGCCAGAAGAATGTTTTTTCATTTAGCATATTCCAGCTGATTGTGTTTTCTGTTCAGCTGCCTAGAATGTTTTTCTCGGGCTGTACATCATGGAAGGCAGCTGGGTCTTCCTTCGATTACTCTGGCTGGTATTTTGTTTAATATAATGGTATTTTGTTTCCTCGGAACATTTCCTGTTCCTGCAGTTGAATGAAAAAGATAAGTCTTGGGTCAAGTGTGGAAAAATAAACTTTCATTTGCAGGCTGAAATTCAGCAAACCCCGTATTGCAGGCAATAAAAAATAGCATTCTGTATTGTGATTTGGCTACTCTTGCAAGGTAAGATTACAGGGGTTTTTTTAAATGTAGCTATTTCTTGGTTTAGACTATGAAATTATTTATTATGGTGACAATGCTCTGGAAAAAGGAGAGGTCTTAGTGTATTTGTAATTCCCAATTTTTTCTCCTCTGCAGAAGATAATTGCTACAGACATTTATTCAGCTTGAGTTTATAAAGTTTATAAGCAACTCTAAATTTAGTCCAGCCTTTCTTAACGCTGTTTTCTATTGACAGTACAAGCTTTTGAGACTGAAACATACTTGAGTAATACATCATCATTTAGGATATACTGCAAAATCAAGGCCTGTATAAAAATCAGATGTCCACCGTAACATGAAAAATACATTAAAGATTTAGTTACCTCAGTGTTTATACTACATTATAATAAAAGATTGTAAAAAACTAAGTATTGCAGAATAAACTAGGTAGAGGCTTCTAGGGCTTTTCCTGTAAATAAATTAATTTCTATTTGAAAAAGTTTTAATATATCTAGAAAACCAAGGCATACTCACATCCTGTATATCTTTCCTTGTCTCTCTCTGCAGCAGCACTTCATGTCATTCCATCCATCCTAGACAGCACAAGTAAACACTCATCCTATTGTGTGTTTTATTTTTAAGATTTTAATTGTCTGCTGTTTATAGGATTCACATTAACATTTTAGCATCTAATACATGATTCCCTCTCCAAACACAAGAGTCTGATCTAGTCGTCTCAGGTGCATATAATAAATTTTTTATTTCATATATACATTCTTAACAAATCAAAGCCAAATGCTTTCGTTTTCCCACATTTCAGTGAGCTCCAAGTACAAATTAACTGTTATAAGATCACCACTAAGTTCCAAATCCACCCAAACAGATATGCATATTAGAGGGCTCGTAAAAGTACAAAATTATTTTAATTACACTACACGCTCCCCCTGTTTTGAAGTATTAATCACACCTATTTTACACTTTGCCCATTTAACACCTATGCAACAAGATGCAAATTAGACCATTCAAGCATTTCTATTCAGTTCCTTCCAATACACTAAACAAGGTTACAAGACCCTTTTCTTGTGCTTCAAGTTGCACCGAGCAGTATAGAACTGGATAAGGAGAATAAACCACATTGATTACCCAAAGACTAAATATGAAGTATTACTTCCCAAGTTACAAAAATACACAACTTCTGATGAAATTTGCTAGTTAATATACATTTACTCCAGAATATGAATACAAATAACTTTTATTAAAAAAAAAAGCTAATAATACAATAGGCATGTCTGAGACCTAGAGTTGCGTTAAAACCACTATCGTGTACTGTAGGCATCATTTAGGAACTATACAAATTGGTATTTCTAAAAGGTAATATCGCTATTCTCCAGCATAAGAGTTATTATGCGAGTTAAGTCCTATGTCGTGGTTTGTTAATTCAAGTTGAGCCACTTACACCAAACAAAAAGACCAGAAACATGATCCAGTAGCTTCAAAAACAAACAGCTGTTTTCTTCCAGGTAGTTTTGATGCAAATCAGACCAACAGGTGTATGCAAATCCCTAATATTTACAGTCAAAATACAGTATCACTCTACAATTTTCTTATAAAACAGTAGGTAAGGAGTTGATGTAGATGATGATGTCGGAGAAAGAGAATTCAGAAAGTCCTTTTCTTCTGTAACCTTCACTTCAGAATCGTCAAAAAGCAACCACTTTCCTTCATACTCTTTCAGACTCTGCAGTACATACAGAGCTTTGTTTTCTAGTCCACTGGAAGCGACGCCATTTTGCTCACTCTGTTCTGTGCTGCACTCCACATTTCCATTACTACTGCTAGACTCTGGATTTCTGTTCTCAGTAACTACGTTAAGAAACTTCTCAGGGTTAGCTGGTTTGTTGTTGTACAGGTCACAGTCAGACTTGCTCTTCTGCCCCCCAAGAAGTCCAACAGCTTCCACATTCTTTTTGTTCAGAACTTTACCTGGCTGTGCATTTCCATTGACTCTAAAAGAGACTTCACCATCGTCATAGTCTTCAGCAACAGTTCTTGCCTCCTCCTCATTCAGTGGTTCTGGTTTAATCATTTCGTACATTTGGTCAGTGATGAAATTTCCCTTATCTAACTCTAGGCTATTGAGATCTGTAATTTTGACAGAAGCTGTGTAGTGTCCACTGCTAATTGTAATGCCGCTGTGCATTACCACTGCAAATAATCCGTAGGTGTCATTGGTTGGCTTTGTGCTCCATTCTTCTAGTGACAGTTTGAGAGGTGTCAATAAGGGAGTGTTTATCTTGGATAGTCCACCATAGCAATCAAACCTTCAAAAGAAACACAAAGTTAAGACCTCTTGCCACAACAGCGCAAAATAAATACTGCTTTAGGTAGCCTGTGTATTGTATCTATATTCTTTTCCTTCTGTTAAAAAGACATGGGCGATCTAAATGTGAGAAGTTGCTCACTTTTCAACCTACTTATCATAAGCATCTGTCCCAGGCACCTCTGTTCAGTAAACACATTTTTATGAGTGTGTACATTAAATCCTACAGTCTAGTAACTATGTATTTTAAATAGTTAAGAGATTAGATTCCCTTTTTCTGAAGTATCAACTAAAGTTAATTTTGAAATAGTGATGATAAAAGGAGTTAACCTAATTGTTCGGTTATCGTTTGTGCTTCTATGCACAAATACTTGCACTTCTTCCCAGACACCATCCCGCTTTCCAGATTAAAAACAAACAACCCCCCCTCCCCCTTCAACATCCAAGGCTGAAGTAAGCAGGGTTGTTTGGTATTTACCCCAAACCTTTGAAGAGTCATTTACTAAATAAAGGAATACAAATCTATTTTACTTAAGTACTTTAATGTCACTCAGAAAACCAAGTAAGTAATTTTTCTCAGATCATCTTAGTGCACTGTAATGGTAATGCAGTGGTTATCTAAGGATAAATAAGTTACTAACACTTTCTTATTACTAGGGATTCTTCTTCATTAACTGCCCTATCTTATTCATTGTTCTAAACAAGTATCTAGCTGATTTATTTTGGAAAAGTATCTAGTATTGCATAAATATTTAGCATTTTGTTCATAGTGCGCAAGTTTTTTACAATGCGAAAAGTTTAAGTCCCTTCACTACAATAAAGACCTTCCAAAGAGTTTGGAAAGAAAGTAAGTGTTGGGACTTTTACATGATTGTATATTAGCCTCCTTGAGTGATTCTGGTCTTACATGACTTACATACTGCATCAGCCCAATTTAACTAACCCCTTTGTTTAATGGTATGTTATGATGTCCTACTGGATTTCAGTGATGATTCAGTCTTGCTCAACTGTTAGGGTGTTGTAGGGAAAAATACAGGGGAATATAGACAAACCCTGTAAAACTTAGGTTCCAAAGAGCTATAGCAACTACTATTACTCAACTTGCATTTTATCGTAAGAAAAAATAACTATCTTTAATCCAAGGAAACTGTAAATATGGCATAGCAGTATAAGCATAATTGCAGTAACAGAATATTACTTCTGTTTTACTGGGTTTAGTTTTGATTCTGCTGTGGTTCTAAACATTTCACTAATGTTCACAGCCATAAACCCTTGTAAACATAAATACATTTACACACACACAGATGTCCTCAGTCACTCAAGTCTAATTAATTGAAATACCATTTTAGACCTAGGCTTACTATAAACATTTGACTACACCAAAAGAAACACAAAAGAGCATATAATCATAAATAGTAAAACTTAAATCTTCTGAAAATCCCTATTATTAGTAGCCAGAAATAGAGATATTCAGAAGAGAGTCAAGAAACAGAGAAACTGCTTGCTGATACTCTAGATCAGAAATCCAGTTCCACTCAAGCACACTATGACAATCATATTAACATAAAACATTAAAAAACAGGCTCTACCTTTCTTCTGAATGAGATCCAGCATCAGAAAGATTTGGAGAGGAGGAAATAAGAGAGGAAATCTTTTCCTATTAGCTTTTTGTTCTTCTTAATGATAAGAATCTGAAGACAGAAAAATTGCATGCCAAGTACTCTGCCTCCTCTGACTGATGCACAGTAGTTCATACACAACAAACTTGATTTCTGCAACTACATCTTTTGAGGCCACAAATCAGTGGAACTTTCCCCACGGTACTGAATTAATACCTCAAATTATTATAGACCCTTAAAGGCTTAAACTATTTTACTGCAAAGCTTTTAACACATAAGGATGTAAAATGCTCCAAATAAAGATTTCCAATGGCATAAGCATTGCTGTCACTGATCAGCAAATGTAAAGTAAGCCTTTAAAAAAAAGGCCTGCTCTCACCTGCTCTTACCTGATACCATTTCACAAGACAAAAATCTAATTTTCTCACCAATTGTTAAATTTATATAGTGGAAATGCTTAATTGGATGTTACCAGTTACACATTTCTTCTTAAAAGCTTCCCAGTCTGAGCACACATGGCCTAGCATTTCCCCCCACACACACACTCGCCAAAGAGAATTACTCATCCCCAGGCAAGTAGATTTTCACACTAGCTGCTCTATTTACAGAAACCAAACACTTTGCAAGCCAGCATCTAGAAAAGATGAAGCAAATCCCTACTAACTGCAAATATTTACATTACCATTTCCTTCTGCTTCATTTCTCTTCATTTATTTAAAACTCAGTCATCAGAAAACTCAGTAGAGCACAACTGAGAAGCAGACAAGATTTCAAAATTTTTATGGAAGTGAAGAGAAATTGTATGAAGATTCCTAGTTTAAAAATCGTAATTTAAGGCCAGCAAAGCAGTTTTTACTACTTTCAGGGCAAACCATTGCCGTCTCATTTGTGAAGAGAGTAGTAGTTTTACAATAAATACTACAAGTTTACGTAAGTCAATTGGGGGAAGCTCCGTCAAAGCTTATTGTCCAAAAATCACTGTTAAGAGTGACTCTGGATACTACAGAGTAAGCTAGTGGTTTGATTTAATATCCTTGGCTCTTGCCCATTTGATTTGCAGCTGTGCTTTATTACTCCAAATCAAGATGTTTAGAAATTACATGGTTTTGTCCAAGATAAAACGCCCAAGCCAAAATCTAGGAAACAATCTTCTAAGCAGTTTCAGCTTCATCACTGACTTCAGTTCTACATTTGATTTCTCCACTCTTACTTCCTTAATCTCTGGCTGCTCGCACTTGGCAGAAAATGTATGGCATGATTCAGAGGACACATGAGGAACACTTCAAGAGACTGGATTCAGTCTGACCTGGATATAGGTCTGAGTATTTTGGAGCAAGGACCTGAAGATTGCCAGGATAGAAGAGGTAAGTGATTCATGAGATGGCTGGTTAACCTGCAAGCTGCAAGTAATTCCTCACAGAAACAAAAAAAGTAGCAATCGTAGGAGCAAACTGAGGATAATATTCAGGTTTCCTTTCAGGTGGACATCTCGGGTTGTATTGTTTTAAATAGCCTATAACGCTACCAGGATACCATCTCGCATCAAGGGCTAATCAACAATAAGCATTACAATTTTTTTAAAATGTGCAACTTTTTCTCTGCCTTGTTGTGACAGTCAAATATTCTGTAGAACAATGAAAAGACAATTTTGTATGTTACGATCCTAGACTTGTATGAAGAGAAGGCAGCACACATGACAGAGACAGTTTCCTTTCTACTTTGTCAGAAACCTAGATACTCCTAAAAATGGGCAGAGTGAGAATTCTAGTTTTAATAATCTCAGCAAACCACCTGTAAACGTGTCTTAATATAATCCCTGACAATAGTTATTTTACAAATCTGATTTATACTGACCAGTTTTCAGTACTTGTTTATAGAGCATCCTCTCACAAATCATCTGTCAACTTACATTTTGTACCTGTATAGTGCCAAAGGTCCAATACACTTCAGGTTCTAAAATATATTGGTGACACAAATATTATAAACTAAATGCCATGGAAGACTTCCTGCATTGGACTTCCCGCTGGCGAGGTGGCTCTGAAGGTCTAAAGCCAACCAACAGGGAAATGCAAAGCACAGGGAACCGGGTGGGCAACAGGCCAAATTAATTTTTGCATAAACAACTTGCTGCACATCACAAAGCAGCTCCGTGGTGGTAAGTCTCAGAGCAACGCCTAGCCATTGGGTTATAAAACACAGGCTGCAACAGAGAAGCGTGCTTGGCTCTCTGAGTAGATGCCAGCTAGGGGGATGCTGAAACCAACACAAGTTTATCCTCTTTGGCCGCACCCAGCAGAGTTAATGCAGATAGCGAAAGTTATGTTTAATGAATACCAGGAGAAGTTGAAAATATAGGCCAAGTCTGCAAATGTTAGTAACACTGTATAGTGACTCTCAAAAATGCAATTAATGGTGTAACAATTTTCTAAAGGATCTGGGGGAATATTTTGTAGCTCTAAGAAGTTTCTCCTCATGAAGCCTTCTGTAATTTATTATTATTTGAATCTCAGTGGAGAAATAGAGTTTGCTGCAATATGCTGTGCATAAATTGTCATGGCATTGTTTCATTTGTGTACAGTACTGTAGGGACAAGTTTGGTTTTTTTTTTTTCCCCCTCCCCTTCCAAAGAAAATCCCTAAATTCGTAAGTGTAGTAAAAAAGGTAAAGAACGCTCTTATAAGAATAATGTCTTTGAAAAAATACGGATTTCTACAGTATATAACATCAAACTGATTGCTCAGCAGTTGAACATCAATGACATTAATATTACTGTATTTTTAAAGGAATTTATCAGTTTTTCTGCAGTGTGTGTCAGCTCTTTAAAAGGTTTATCTCCTGATTATTTTTTCCTGAATTTTAGTACTCCCATTCTGTTAGAGACCAGAGTACTAGTAGCTGCAACCATCAAATTCAGATTTGTTCTCATTACTTGTTCTGCTAACGTACGTAAACCTGCCCCTAAACTCACACGGACAGGTAATATTCAAAGTAAACACTTTAAGAAATGTCAGGATATCAGGCTGTTGTAAGAATACAGATAAAACAATTTTTTTTAAGAAGTCTGAAAGTATATTCTCCTAGAGGTAATTTCTGCCATTACTTGTAACAATAGAAAGCCTTTATGGAACTAGGGGCTGTGTCCCACTGATTTAAGTTAATTGAAATTATCTAGAATTATCTAGAAATCTGCTTTAGTTTTTGGAAAGTCACAAAACATTTTCAACTCTTGTGGTAAGATTTCCCTTCCAAGAGCACACTGTTTCATAACATAGTCAATCTGCATACTCACTCTAAGCCACTAGCAGCAAAGCACTTCAAATGAATTGTTATAACTTCAGGCATTTTATCGAATAAAAGGCTGCGTTCTGCTTCTGTGTAATGATGGCAGTTTTCGCAGAAATATTTATCCTCTCCCACAATCCTTTCCACTGACGCAAACTGTGAAATTGCCCATTTAAGAGTCTTCATTTCTGTTTTTGGCTCTGGAGAAACTGTAAGAGAGAATCATTACATTCACAGATACGCTATTATTTACATTTCCAAGGCATCCCACCAGATTCACAACAAAACAAAAGATATCAAGTTAAGACATGTTCAAAAACTACTATCAACACTGTAAACACTTTCAGGAAGTGATGAAAATATCACTTAAGGGATATTATTACTTAAAATCTAAGGTTTTCTCAAAGCTTGTCTTCAGATCTCATGTACTAATGCTGTTGCCATGTCTAGAAATTGGGTGCATGTATTTGAGACCAGATTTTTACTCATTAAGGCAAACTTCCAAAGTAACCAGAAAGCTCCCTTTCACTTTTACATTTTGCCTCCCCTGACATCTGCACACCTATGCTGTCAGTAGCATTTTATATACGAACGCCACCACTCACACTTTACTCTGAAGTCCTTCAGCAAAATGGGGAGGGTGAAAATGGCAAAAGCTGCTCCAAATTTAAGTCCATGAAAACTAAAAATAATTTCTTTAAAATTCGGAATTTCAAAATGTATTCTTGCCATGCTTACTTTTGAAAATAGCTAAAAACTAAGTATAGATCACTAAAAGTTGTGAAAGATACCAGAGGACTAACATTTACAAATATAAACCAAAAACTATTAAGGTAATGACAGTCTAAAATACTGAAAAAATCATTTTTTACAGTAAAGTAACAACAAAAAAAAAGCTGGTTTCTCATTTATTTTTGAGAAAAAATGCAGATAGTACTTATAAAATGAAGAAAATGCAGAAGAATTTCTTGTCCGGGAAGAAAGGGAAGACCCAAATCGAACAAAATACCTATTTATAAGCAGGAAAACAAGTACATGAGTGAAGGACTGTAAGCAGTCTCTGTTATGTGTCAAGACCTGAAACCATTTTAACGCTGTCTGGACCCGTCTACATTACCAGCGCTGTGTTTCCAAAGTCTAAAGTTAATCAGGACAAGAGATAACAGAACAGCACAAACAGGAGCAGTGTTCCTCAATAAATATGGTACTGTCCTTCCTCAATGGCCGGCTGAAGCAGAAACATGTATTACAACCCTTGTCGATAATTACTTACTTTCAGAACTCTCTTCAGTTTTAGAAAGTTCATCTTCTTGCACTGGAACACTGATGTCCTGAAAATCTTCTCTTCTTTCAGTAAAGCACTCGCACTCCAAGCATCTTGTTCTCAGCACTAACTGGCCCTGGAACAGTTTCTCCACTAGTTCAAAAACAGCCAGCTCTGTACCTAGAGAAAGCATATGCCAGATCACTTACTAAGATGCATTTTATTCAAAAGACACTTCAGAACCTGGCTATCCTTCTTGGAAAATCACTGTGTTACAGACATGGCCTTTTAAGGATTCCAGACAGGAATTTTAAAACAAAAACAAACAAACAAACAAACAAACCCAAACCAAACAAAGCTGCTTATCGCATGCAATTTTTGCAATATCATCTACTTGTTACTGATTAGGGACCCCCTTTCTCTTGGCCCTCAAACCTTAATTTCTGTCTTTAAGATTAGGTTCTTGTTTTATATGTTAAGCATGACAGTGCCACATTCTGGAAAATTTGTGTTTGTAATTAAGGCACTGCCACCTTAGGATGGACCTTTAGTCTTCTTGGGGAACATCACACTTGCATTTTTGCCTGGTCTCTATTTATTCTCAGTCCTCTCCTCCAATACTTTCTGAACTTGGCAAACTTCAGTCAAATCTGTTGAAGAAATGGAGATCTCAAAAGATTCTGCATTCCTTCAGATTTTTATTAAAATGGGTGGTTGGATCAGAAAGTAAGTTCCAAATTACTAACTACTGAATTCATACCAAGGCCCTTCCTTCAGAGGTATCTTGTTTCATTGACACAAACAAAATCCATACCTGCCAGAAAATTAGCATATATAATACATCCGGTGTCTTTTCTAGTTCCTGGGAAGGTTGAAAATATGGAAGGACTGAAGAATAGGGAGGGAAGGAGAGGATATTATTTGTAAAGACTTGGGACACAAATTCATAGCCAATGGGGTTTGATTCTGTTTGTTCCTGACAGTAATCTTCCTTTACATCTTGAATCCACTTGCTATTTCTATAGATGACAAAAATCAGTGATAAGATAAACCTGGTAATATTCTGACATTGTTTTCATATTGCACAATGATTACATAATGTTAGAGAAATACCTCTCGAGATCTAAGCTAAACAGGACAAGTTATTAAAAAAAAAAAAAAATCACAAACATGTATAAAAATAAATTCTCAGGATTTCCTAAAAATCTTTTTCAACTCCTGAAAATGTAATTTTGTATTTATACAGCTCTGCTGGCTACGCAGTCTGACGTCTGACTTCCCATGCATAGTAACTTCTTAATCGTACTAATTTGAAGCCCATACACTTGTTCACCAACCTTCCTTTTTTGGTTCTTTTTCAGTTCCTTTTTTGTTATGGCTTTCCACAGGAGACGCTGGTTCACGATATTCTTCTTTAATATTGTTACCATTTTCGCATTTTACAGATGACTCTTCAAGCTCACAGTCATCATATTCTTTCCCTGGATCTTTGGATCCCAAGTTTGTAGTTAACTTTCCTAGACTATAAAATTTAGACAGAATACTAGGCTGTTTGCATGAAGATTTTAACCAGTTTAATCTGAGCCGTGACTTCTTCTGCGTTGGCTTTGCACTCTCATTTTCACTGGAACACTTGGCAATGACATCAGTTTGATTTTCTAGCTTCTCTCCTGTTGCTTTCCTCTTTGACCTGGTTTGTCTTTGATTTTCTTCTGCATTTTGCTCTTTTGATACTTTGGATTTTTTCTTTGCATTGCCACCCTCAGCATCGCTTTTTCTTTTCCCGTTTCCTTTGAGTAGCTTGTCTTCAGCCATCTCTCCAACATGGTTACTTGGTACATTATCCTCCTCCTCAGCAGGGTTGCCAGTTCCGTTGCTCTCAGCATTTCGATTAAGTTTTTCCTCCAGCTTAGCTGCAGGCTCTTCCACAGGCAGTTTGTTCAATTCTTCCTTCTTCAGTAGCTGACATGTTTCTTGAATGTTACCCAGGATACACTGCAGAACTTCCTGGGCATCATGTTGCAAGTAGCCTTCATACATAGGATTGAGCTCTCTATTAAAAGTAAAAGTAAATGAGCAAGGCAATGAAGACGAGTTATTCTTTACTGACTAGCTAACATGATTTGAGATTTAAATTAGGGAGTTCAGCTATGAAAGCAGGGGATGATCCTCTCCAGGCCTAGAGGGAAGTCCTCTCTGTCACAGACAGCTGTGGGAAGGTAGCTACAGCCTTCCCCATTTAAACACGCGTTCAATTGCAACCCAGTAGTGGTCCTTCTCAGGTCAATGAGAATACTTAAGGCCAAGTACTGTTTTAAATCTCTGCTGGATTTAAATAATATTCTTACAAAAAGAAAATTTACTTTCAAATTTAAGATATCATAGGGGTAACAATAACCATGAAAATCTTCTTATAACGATGCCCCAAATTCAAGACCATCTACCTCCCGTAAGTCTCTAATGCTGTACTGTACAATGACCTCAAAACTCCAGTGAAAATTCTGACAATGTGTTTAAGACAATTTGTACCTAAGGGTATTTAGTAGCCTTCGTGGCTGAGTAGCAAGTTCATCTGTGTATTTTTCTGGGTTTAAGAGAAAGCTGGCTTGAAGCTGCTCAACTGAAAGAATCAATGAGTGCAAGCTGCAAATTAGTTCATAACTTGCCAGTGGATCTTCTTTACAATTTCCCTGCAATAACAATAGAAAGAGAATAAAAACACTTGCAGTTTTGTCTGTAATGTTAAACTTTTTCTCTCCTGCTCTCAGTATTCCAACAGACATTTGACAGATTTTTTTTTGTCTGCTATGGGAAGCACTTGAGTTTCAGACAATATACTACTCTTTTGCCAGTAGCAAACAAATATAAAGCCAGGCAATTCATTATTTTAAAAACCCAAAACCAGATGGTGAGATATCGCCTTGAAGTTCTTCTGTTAAATTTAAGACTTGTGTGCTTAGAAGTTTACGGACACTCTGAACACTCACATTTGAACACAAGTTCAAAACAACTCAAATGTATCTTTACCTGAAATAGCATTGCAGAAAACAATACTGCAAAACTTCTTACAAACAGAAGAAATAACATTTGAATTTTCATTATACTCCTGGCATGCAGCCTCACTCGCAAAATTACAAGTAAAGGAACGTGTAGTGAGATACGTTACCTTTTCTGCTTTTTGCTCTCCTTCGTCCTTCAAAGATTCTTTCTTCTTTGAAATGATACTATATAAATGCTTTACTCCAGTTTTAAAACCAGGACAAAAATATAATACCTGAAAGCAACAGTTTATAGCAAGAGAATAATTGGTAAAATAAGAAATTACTCAATGGACATATCCACGTTTACGATCAAACTAGCTTTGCATCTCCCAAGGCTGCTGCACAGCATGCAAAGATGCAGGATTATTCATAGCAGGGAGGTGCCCGGAGTACGTAAACTGAAGAATTACCCAATCAAGGCAACCTACAGTGCACACATTTCCTGCAGTATCATCTTTTTTCCCCACTGTAATTAGATTCCCTTCATATGACATCCAGACACCTTCTATGTAATATCAAACTGCAAATCTCATCCATTTGCGCTTAACCAAAAGAAAATTATCTTTCTGAGACCCCTTAACACAATCTTACCTGAAGTACGCTGTTAAGGTAACAAGTGTTACCCAGATTGTTCAAGCCCACAAAAGGCAACATGTTGTCCTTTTTCTCACAGCTAACAAGTGAGGGAGGCTGTGCTGCAGGAACAACCTGATCACTATTAAATAGAGAAAACAGTGTGTAAGAGACAATTTTTGAAAATTATTCCTTCTGGTATGCATGCATACCTCTTTCCTGGCCATATACCATCTCAGAGCTAGCTTATGGAATTAATGACTAATATACACAGATCAAAATCATGCCAAAGAATTTCTGAGTGGCCGTAAGGCTACTCTGGCACTCAAACACAGACTGCTCGACTGTAACCCTTCTTTTCAGCAACCTACACACAACCAGACAGGTTTACAAGAAGCAGGCAAATCTGCCATTAGTTCCAGTACATATTTTTCAAAAAAGTACAGGAAGACCAATTTAAGGAACCAGAAAAGTTTTCTTTAAAATACTTTTGTATGTTCTTTGTTCATTACTAAGGTGGTGTGAAGAAAAACGTGTCTAGCACATACTTTCTATTACTATCCCCTGCTCCAGCTTCACATCGCTTCATTTCTGGACGCAAACCAAAAGAATAAAAATGGGGCGGGGGGGAGGAACCAATGAACCTGGCACATTATCTGCAGTGATAATGCACCGTACTGACACAACAGAACCGAATTTTAAAGTCTCCAACACATTTGTAATTGACCATGATTAAGCAATTTTTTGGCGTTTAAATTGCCTCACTAGCTGCAATGAAATGAGCCGACAGATTTGCTCAGGGCTTGAAACACCCTCATGAACGACAGTAAGCAGCGCAATCGATTCTTTTACTTGCAGCAGAAATAACCTTTAAATTTTTTATTAAAACTCATTTTGCAAAAACCTACATTTTAATATACCTTAAATAATCCAGCATCAGAATAACTACCTTATATTAACTTCAAATAAGCTAACTTCCTCAAGTTATTAAAAAGTTTATGCCAGCCAGCTAAACATCCATAGCATGACAAACTTGTCTTAATTCTAAAAAGTAAATAGTTGTAGAAATTCATTATAGCAAATAGTTAGTTCGGTTTGATTAACTTGGCTTAAGGCTTTATTGAGTACACGTTGAAGCGCATACTTGTGCAAGAACATACAACTTAAATGAGCGGATGGAGCAGCGTTGTTTATCCATTACATCAAACGTAACTCTCGTCCAGCTACTGGACTACTTTCACAGTACAACCAGAAACGCTTATTCGGACCGAAACTCTTACATACATCTCAGAGCCTCTGAATTCTGAACTCTTTTGGTCATTTTCCTGGGACTCTGTAAAATCCAGCGCTCTTTTCGCTTCCTTTTTTTGGAAGAGCTTCAGCGAAAGCCTGTTCTTCTTCGAGGGGCTCCCTCTGGCAGGCCCGGTGCTGTCACTCGGCAAGACCCCGGGCATCTTTCCTGGCGGGCAGGTGAGCGGGGGAGGCGGCCAGCCCGGCCGGGAAGCTGCGCTCGCCGCTCACACCTGGCGCACACGCACACACACACACGCGTCGCCATTTACTTTTACTGCGGGGAGCAGCAACGGGCGCTGGAGCAGAGCGCGGCCCCGGAGCCCCCCGCCCCGGGCTCTGACAGCCGCCTGCCCGCCCCGGCGGCA
>VZTL01061641.1:17798-78399 GCA_013400535.1 Scopus umbretta | reverse complement strand
GCAAACTGACTACCCACTGTAGGCAAAGGACAGGAACATCTAATTTTCTCTCTCTCCCCTCCCCATGAAGAAGAAGAAGGATCCATGGCTGAGATCTCCACCTTTTTTAACTCCCATATATGCCTGAGACATGCAGCCCATGAATTACAATTCAGACCAGCTAACTCAGTGCCCTAACTAGTGGGTCATCTAAGGTCAAGAGCACAGGGAGCTGATCTGGGCAGTCAGGCCCTGGTTCCTTGCACAGCCAACACAGAGAAGTGGAACACATCACTAAGATTATCAGAAGCAAGTGCCAAATGCATCCGTTGCAGCAACTTCTCTCCACTGGCTAAATTAGGCAACAATGATAGGTAATCCCAGCGTACCCGCTCATATCCACCACTGTCAGTCAACAAAGCATAAAAGGCGGTGGAAGCTGTTTCAGAGAAAGGCTTCTGCCAGAGAATGATCAGCTTGCATGAGAGGCAAGAAACGAAAAGGTTTATATTGACAATGGAGAGGGGAAGACTTGTGTCTGGAATGCTACAGCTCTTCTTCCAGTTTGTTCTGCATATTAATAACCCCACCCACATGTTAACGGCTGTGTGGCTTCAGAGATTCACTATTCTTGTATCATATCACATTGCAGATACATTTACAGACTTTAGGAAAATTCACCCTAACAGCAGCACTGGTCTTTTTGGAAGCTCTCACCAAAAAGGGAGCCTCACAAAGACTCTTAGGAAAGGGAATTTGCAGGGGATTAAGATTAAGCCAGTTTCAGTTACTGAAAAGTGAACTTCTGCCCAGGGAATTAAGGCTGGGATAGCTAATTATTTGGCTTGCTTTCACTCATATCTTTCACTACTAAACCTCAGAGCACGCTACAGAGACAGAAGTAAGAAGCCAGACCTTCTGCAGCCAACAGGGCCACACACTGCCTGAATGAGTGTAACACGGGTGGACAACAAAAACCCTCTGGGAGTGTCCCCATGTAGCCACCTAGGCAGGAATCCAAGAGGCAGGGACTAGTTCAGGGTCACTCCCAGGGCAAGAACATTTTGAGGCTGAGAGAGAAATGATGATCGACCTCCAACACTTGTGTGCAAAGATCTGCACAGGGTCCCTTGAACATGGTCATCAAAGAGACCACTGGAGCACAAGAGAGATCATCCCAGTTTTGCTTGGGACACAGCTCACTCCACACCATATCACTGATACTGCTTCTATGTTAAGTGAAATGTGATGACTGCGACCTTAAAAAAAACCCCACGAATATGCCAAGAATGGATAAAGTTCTAGACTGGGTTTCTGAGGCTCCAGCCAAGTCACTGAACTGCTCTGTGGTGTCCTGGAAGTCTTCTTCATTTCCTGTTGTACTTGATACTTCCCATTTTGTCCTCTCCCTTTATGCCCCAGATTTTGTCCCTGGAAGTCTCTCAGTCACCAGGTGCTCCAACAGTCCCTATTTTGCCGCCAGTATTAGCGTACCAATACTTCATCACCAACACTAATAATTTTTGAATCCACTCTCTGCTGCAGTTGCTTTTACAGTCTATAGGACAAAGAACACAACTACATGAAGACCAACACCTAGATACTGAAAACTATTAGGCAGGCTTTGGAGAATACATGAGCTAGGGGAGTCCACCCAGAGAAATCCAGTCTCTCACTATCCATCCACTCTTTGCAGGAAGGCTGTGCCAGGCATTGCCTTCTTAGCAAAGGCTTTATAGCCAGGGAAAAAATAAATTCCTAATTCAATTCCCAAGTCCAACAAAGAAGTCTCTTGGTTTCAATAAACTTCCCCTGCTTTTCTGTGCTGGTACAGCTACCCACTGTTTGTCTTTAACTTGCTCACTTGCAAGACTTTCTTTCAAAACCCCAAAGATGGTCCCTTCTGCTGTAGGTACAGTAAAAAGGGCCTATTTAGTTGAAATTAACCTCAGAGAAATTCATTGCACTCTTGTAAAACAGTTTATCATCACAAAGTGAAAGCTTAACCCAGAAAGGTTTCTAACCTCATAAACCACAAGCTTCTAACAAGGGCAGAATCGAGAGACTTTTATAATCCGGCTCTTTGCAAGAGCAGCCACTGGAGTACATCAGGCCCCCTGAGTCACTCTGGGAGAACAAAACCACACAGAGGATCTAAAACTTAACAGAGCTATTCACTTCCAGAGACTTATAAATACTAATTGCTGGACTAAAGAAAGGGACAGTCAAAGATTGATCAAGCGTTAAGTTCAAGACCTGCTCTCATTTCCAACACTGGACACTAACTCAGTCAGGACCTAGTTCTATTAGGTCATTTAGGCCTCAATCCAGGCAAATATTTTATGTATTTGACCTTCAACACACACAAGATACATAGAAATATTAACCTGCTTTTAAAAACTAAGCATGCATTCATTCGTGAGTCTCAGCAGATTAGGGCCTTGGTCTGTGCAGACCTGCAGTGGTCTGCAGCATTAAATTACCATCGCTGCCATGCTAAGCAAGGTGAACACTGCTGCTCCTACTAACCAAAGAGGAATCGGTGCAGGTGTATCTGCTGCTTGTGTCAGTGCAAGAATGGCCATGCATGACACCAGCATTTTAATTCCATGAGAGCAAAACTAGCCACCACCACCATGCAAAGGTCTAACATAACAACCTCTTCCGTACTAATTCTACACATAATTTTCTAACAAAAAAGTTTAGGAGCTCAGCCCCAAAACCTGCTCTTTGGCAAAAAATGCCATGCCTTTATTACAAGATTAGCAAAGTTTTCCGTAGACAAATATAACTGCACTGCAGCACCTTCTTCCATGCAATTTTCATGCTAACATCATCTGACTGATGGCACTCACAGTCCCACACATGCCAGAATACCTCTGGTGTCCCATCTTCCCTCTCTGCTTTCCACAGTGAAGAGTTCAAGGCTACCCAAGGAGACTGTGGAACTGGACCAAGAAGGTGGAAAAAGGGAAAAACACAGTAGCATTTTATCAGACAAATCCACAAACCATCCTAGGTACAGACCAACAGGGAATATGCATCTCATAATTAGACTTACAGCATGAGGTTGTTTCGGTCTTGTGCTAATTAGAAGTGTATTCAAAAGAGGGGTATGAAATAGGATGAGCGCCAGACAGCTAATACACCGATTATTCATTTCCATCTATGAAGAGGAGGAAAGAGCACAGCTGTCTTGCTTATCATACCACACAGGTAAAACCTCCCCAGCTGAATCTCAGCAGTCCCTCCCCATACTGGATTCCTCCAGCATTTATTCCCACCTCCGGGCTCTGTGTTTTGTCTAGCAGAGAGCAGGTGAGATTGGCTGTGTGGCCTCGTAAAGCAGAGTAATCTTTAGCCCAAACTTGCCTGCTTGATCCTTCTGCCTAACAAAAAGAAACAATTCAGCTTTCAGCCTTGTTTACATGGGTGCTTAAAAGCATCTCAGCAGCTCAAGTCTCCCTCGCAAGCAGGGTGAAAGATGTGCTGCCCTAAATGCCACAAAACCTGGGCTCTGGCGCAATCTAACCAGGGAGCCATTCACATGCAGCAGTGCAGCCGTTCTCTTGTTTCACCATAGTCTTCCATGTAGGCTCAACAGCAGCCACAGTGTGGGGCACATGCAAAATGCCGGGATATTTTATATGGCAGGCCTGCCTCCCTGCCTGGCTATGGGCTGAAAGACCTAGAACACATTTAAAAAGAAAAAAGATGTTTCTGTGGGCAAGGAGCCCAAAACAACAAGAAAAAAAGCAATATTTCCACACTTCCAAACGTGTTTTCATTCTGATTTAGTTCTGATGGGGATATTTCCCAGTTCCTTAAAGCAAGACTCTAGAGCATCTACAACTTTAGGACAGATAAATGAGCTGATATGGAAGTCCCTGGGCTGTCCTATATGTAACTGGTACTTAACCAGGAATTCCCTATCTCAGGCAACTGCTGTAACCACTGCACTCATGGTTGGGGATCAGCTAGCATCTCATCCATCAGAGGAATATACCACAGGACAGAAGACCTTCAACTCGAAGAGACTCAAAGAGAAATGGACTCTATGGATTGGGTCTTCAGGGACTTGAATGTGGGTCTCCCAGCTCCCCAGTGAGTACAGAAAAGGTATTCTAAGAAAAGGAGAATTGAGGGGAAAGAGTTGGTGTCTCTGATTATGAAAAATGTCTAAGGATCTTCACAGTCAAATACCTCAAAAAATGTCATGACATACAGTTGTGTTTTCTGTCCAGCCCTATCAAAGAGGTCTCAATACCCAAAATTCCCCATGTTTCCCTTGAAATTCTTTAACTTACATGAGCCACTGCTTTCCATACATCAGATTAAGTCAAGATAATTAAGTGAGGAAGAGTGAATAAATACCCACTTTGATTAATACTGTTCTTTTCCTCATACACAGAGGCCAGGATAGCCCAATGTGAATGACCCCATCTTATCACCAGCAAGTTGTTTCACATTTAGCGAAGACTCAATCATGGGTGACTAAGTGGCTTGTTCAAAATTGGGACGGCATTGATTTGTAAGTGGAGGAAAGATCAGAGAACTCCATTAGTATTCCCCCTGCCTGGCTGCACCGACTCCCAACCAAAAGGGAAGGAGGATTTTCTCTGTGTATTTTTCACCCCCCTGTCACAACAGTTTTAACTAGACTTCAAGTAATGTTTGGATGCAAAACAGATGTAACTTCCTCCTTGCATGCCCCTGAAGGAATTCGGTGCTGTTTTCATGTGTACTGTCTCCCAGGATCTTGGGGATATCCAATTTCCCATTCAAATGCAGGCAATAGAAAAAGCTGAAAGGCAGATTTTTGTGGATTTCTCTTCTGTCCCATGCCCAAACCTGTAACATGAATGAGGCTTTTGGTAGCTTTGTCCTTCCTTTTTAATAACTACTTCATTTACCACTTACAAAAGCCAGTCTTCTTTCCTCATTGCAACCTCCTAATAAGATTCCCCCCACATCACTGAAGCCCAATTGTGCTCAGAGGCTGGGTTATTCAGGAAACAAGAAAGTTTGGATTACACAGCTATTCCTGCTGGCATTCAAAGCCACTGCGCCCCTCCCCACGCAGCTCAGATCTTCAGCAGGCAGAGATCCTCCAGCCAATGCCACTTCCAGAGTGGTGGGACAGGCTCAACAGCTACGTGCTTTCCCTCCCTGCCCAGTTTACATCTTTTATGTCTTGGTGGGAAAGAGAAATCTCTTAGGTGAGAAGCTAAAACCCTGCCGAGCCAATGTAACCCTTCTCTGTTGGCATATTCCCACTGTCTCATAGCTGCCAACCACTCTGTGGAGGTGTGGAGTCTCCTTGTATCACAGTCAGGCCTGGGGTGCTTCCAGAGGGAAAAGGGGTCTGCTGCACACATGGTCTCTGATACACCACCACCCGAGGACTTCACTGTAATTCTGGTGTTTCATCTCACCACATGCCATGTCGCATAGGAAGTGACATGGTAAACACACCTTTCATGTGAGTCAATCAATGGCAGCAACAAGGGGTTCAGGCTGCTCTAATCAACTTTTAAAAGACTAATAAATCCCTGTGTCCCCTAGATCTTTGAGATGCTAAGCACATCATCCTGGCACAAGTCCTTCTCTGCCAGAAAACCACAGCATTGCTGAATCCATCTGGATCTGTTGTCCCCAAATCACTTTGGCAATAAACTAGTACCTCTAAGTACACCCAAAAGGCAAAGGTCCCTTAATCTGCCCACTCACCGGTCCTACCACACAGCTGTCAGTGGGCACTTCAGCCCCAGCATCTGAGGAACTTGGCAGGCCTGTTTCTTTGAAAAATGGTGTCTTTCCCCTTCTGTTCCAGGTTCCCTCTCAAGCCACAGAGTCACTTTAGCTGTTCTAAGTAGCACCTGAAAACCTGCACTACTTTTTTTTTTTTTTTTTAAGTTCTTTCCCCCTTTTTTTTTTTATTTTTCCTTAAGGAAAGTGGCCTGCTTTTTCCCCATCCAGATGCATTAGATAAACAAAATGGAGGGATTTATTACCCCTTTAAGTACAGGGTCTAATTCAGTCCTACCATCTGACTCAGAGCAGACAATAGAGGCAAAGGAAAAGACGAAGAGGAGAGAGACGAAACCACTTGCTGATTCACATCTTAATTCAGTGAAAGTACCAGGGAACAGAAGCCCAGCCCTGTGCCCCACTGATACTGCTCTACTCATCTAACCATTAGACCATGAAATCACCCTTTTTACATGGCTTAGAAAAGTTTGAGGGTTCTAAGCAGTAATAACATTGGGGGAATAATCCACTGGAGTATCCTAATTACAAACTTTGTCTTGGGCTTCTTACTGCAACGGCTTAGCTGTGCTGGGTCACAGTGTTTCTGACACTGTGTCACACGTGTACATTAGTAATAACAAGCTCACTTCAACCCACTCCCATCAGCTTTGATGTGTTCTTACCCCCAAAAAATTAGGGCGGGCGGGGAGCAGCATTTGGCTGCTCAGCATTTTGCCTGCTTTGAATCTGGCTGTTCAGTGCAACGCCAACAGTTTTATTATAAACATGGCAAATGTTTTGGAATGACAGGCAGGACTTAGCAGTCATTTCCTTGGTCTAGGTCTGTTTGATTCCCATTTATCACACCTACACAAAGCAAGGTGTGTAGACAATAGAGGGCAGGGAGGTGACTTCAAAGGAAATTCCTCTCCGCAAGAGAGTATGGGGTTCCCTCAGAAAGGAGCTGTTCCACTTGTCAGGCCAATTAGTGGCAGCTCTGCCACGTTGGGGGGAGAAGTAGAGAGGGTCTGGTGGGGAGAGGAATGAAACCCCTGCATGATTCATTGAATCATCACTGAAATATCCTGGGAAAAT
Source organism: Scopus umbretta (assembly GCA_013400535.1). Classification (NCBI taxonomy): domain Eukaryota; kingdom Metazoa; phylum Chordata; class Aves; order Pelecaniformes; family Scopidae; genus Scopus; species Scopus umbretta. The sequence continues at coordinate 71,574 of VZTL01061641.1, read as the reverse complement.
CTGCGTGCAGAAACATCTCCTATTTCCTGCAGGCATAGTCAGCCTACATAAGGAAGCTGCCAAGAAACACTAGGTGCACAGAAAGCCCACTTCTTCATTCCACATTGAGAAGCAGAGAGGGACCTGCATGCTCATCTAGAATTTGTCATGGGAAAACAGGGAGCAAGGCAATGCACTTCAACTGCTTTTTCCAGACCCTCGAGTCTTCGATAGTCCTCCCAAATAATAAACAATGTGGACCAGTGATTCACAAGGAGCCAAGCACTGGCACACTAAATTAGAAAGGGCAAAGCAAACCACCCTCTTGCCAACCATGAAAAAAGCAGAAGTAAAAGCTGGTACTTGCAAGCATTTGCACCATGGGTTTATGGAGCAGCTGTTAGGACCTCTGACTCTCTGGAGGCACCTGCTCCATGCTTTCATGTGGCACTGAGTTGCTTCCTAAGCAGTGTGGCTCTGTGAATAACTGACACTGTCAGGGGACATCTCCTCCCCAGTCTGCCCTTAGTTCATGAGAGAAGAGCCTTGGTGCTGTGATTGAGGCCAAACTTGAGGCTGTCCACAGAACTTCACCCTCTGCAATGGTGCTACCAGTGGAGCTGGTGCTGTTCAAGGCAGTCCCAAGAGCACCCTAAATTTTAGATCATGCTCAAGGCCATGCTTATTTCACAATTTTTCCATTTTTGCCCATCTATCCTATTTGCCTTTGCTGTAAAGCCATATGACTGATATTGCCTGGAGACCTTCCTTTTTTGTACACCCTTAAAAATAATAGTGTCTAGTGTCTTGCCCTGAGACAACTGGCATGGCCTGGCCTTGGCTATATGGTTAACCCCTTGTAACCTCCAAACCAGTACTTCTGGACCCCACATGCCCATCCCTAATTCCAGAAATTGCACACCAGTTGTTCAGGAAAGTGCCAGGGGACCAGCCTGACTGTATGACAGGCTATCAAAACACCCTGGCACTATGGCCATGATCCACGATTTCTTCTATAAATCACAAGGAAAAAGAAGCCAGAGAGAGGGTATAGCGCATACCAAAACTATGGCACAGCAGGAACCTCTCAGGCACACTCTTCAGTCACTACTGTACTTCATGCAGAGCCTAGAAGTGATGGGAGCATACAATTCCCAAAAATCTAAGGCGAAAAATAAAATCCAGGGAGAGTTACAGCTTACGAAGACAGAATTCAGCACTTCAAAGCATCACCTGCATGCTAAAGCATTCCCACATGTCAGAAAACAACACTAAAGACCAGTGATACTGGCACTCACAAATGCAGGTCTCCCCTTCTTTGTCTGAAAGGACATCTTGTTTTCTGTATTACTCATCTTCAGAAAAAGGACTCTGAGCATTTCCAACAGCATGAAGCTGTGTATTAATTTGATTTCATCCCCTAGATGGACTATTATTGGGGTAGATGTTTGGTCAAAACTCATAAAAACAAATTCAGGGCTCCAGCTGTGAACATTTCTGCCTACACAAGCAACAGTTATTTTTCAGGCTAAAGTGCCATCTTTTATAATCTTCACTATTGATTTTAGTGTCGGTTAAAAAATTCCCCAAAGATGTAAAAATTGTGTGTGTCCAAAGGCCCTTACCTGTCTTAGATTATTAAAAATAAAAGAATTTAAAAAATGCAACTGTGTACCTCACTATTGATTTTTCTCTTATCACTTTTCTTCCCAAATTTAAAAAAGGCTTTTTGAGCAAAAGTTTTTGTGTTGTTTTTTTTTGAAAATTCTCATCTTATTTGGAATTTTCAGGTTCAAAAACTGGGGAAAAAAAGATCTTATAGAAAAAAAGAACTTGTAAAACTTGATTTCATTTTTATTTAAAGTAACAACTGTGAGTGTTACATTGTGTTATGTTTTAAAGTGATTTTTTTTTAACTCCACCACAATAATAATTGATACTTTTGACTACCCATTTGCTAAATAGCTTTGAACTATTTGGTAGCTTGTTAAGGCTGAGATGGAGTCACCGTCCCTCTCAAGAAGCAAAATTTTTCATTAATCCATTTGCAAAGAAGTTCAGCACAGAACAGGCCGAATTTCTCCCCCTCGAACCCCAGCCCAGGATCTGCTATACTGCATACATGTGCAGCCAGCTCTCCCTCAGGAAGGAGAGCACTTTCCAGGCAAAACCCTGCTTTCCCAAACATTGCGGGAGAGCACGTCCAGGCCAAGCAGGGAGGGAGGAGAAGCAGCCCGGGCAGGGGGAACAGCGGGGCACAAGGACTCCGCTGCTGATGGATCGGGGTTTTCACCTCTTTCAGGACTTTCTTTTGAAAGCTGTCAGAGCCAAAAGAGAGCGGTCTATTCAAGTTCCAAATGTATAGGGTCTTTTTGGTATAAATTTTCTTAATCAGTAAAGACCAAATCCTAGCCTCACATCCATGCATGCAACCCAATTACTGGGATGTCAAAGCCAAGCAGCGCTATTAAGCCTGTTTAGCCAGGCCTCCACCATAACACAGGTCTTAGGTGTTCACACACAAACCTTTCACTAAAGCTCAGTAACTTCAAAAAGAAGTATTCAGTGAGTAAACCCCCGCATTTTTGATTGAAAAGCTCCAAGCAACCAAAAATCTGTGGCATATCTTCATAAGCTACACTAATAGTTAATTACCCTCATTGTTAATGCTCACGTCTTGTTTCCAGCAAGCATTACTCACAACTGGATACAGGCCCAGCCTTTCTTTAGCTGAGGTAAATGAACGTATTTTTCTCTTCTCAGTTCCTTTCACTACACTTCTGGAATACAAAATGAGATTCACTGATGGCAACTGAGCTGTTGACAAGTCTTCCCAACCAGGGACATAGAATTAGTGTTGCTAACCTTCATAATTTAAATTACGAACTCAACAGTAATTAGTGTTTTTCTTGGAGCTCCATCTCCTGGAGACAGGTGATTATGGGAGAATCCCTACTTTACTTACTTTAAAAGTACATAATAAACACTGTGGAAAAATCTAGGAGTGCCTTGAGTAGCCCTAACAGATGTATGGGTGCAACCAAAGACAGACTGAATTAATTCTAACTTTACTTATCTCTCACTAAAATGAATTATTATTGTTATAGCAGATGTCACCATTTGCAACTGTTGAATGTTTGGAGAGAGAGAGACTGCTGAGTTATCTCTGAGACAAATAAAGGCTGAGAATATCAAAAGAAACTGAAAAGTCCTTCTCCTGGGGCTGAGAGGAAAACAGATGACCACAAGAGTTTTGAGGTTTGGGCAGTCACCACCAGCATAAATGGTGCAGACACCAAGGGAGCTCACGTTAGCTGTGCTGGTAACTGTGGGAGATCGAGTATCAACTCTCATCGCTGGAAAAGTCCAAAGTTTTCTTTGCCACTGGAAATCATCTCTGGCTAAGAAGACCTACAAAGATACCTACACACAGTATCAAGCAAGACACAGAAAAATCAGCATGCTTCTGATCTGAACATGTCAAGGTAGATGCACCTCCTGCAGCTGTCCTGATATTAAAAAACCCCAAGTGTCAGCCCAGTGCATGCGAGTCCTACACAGCAACTGAGAAATGGTAACTACTATAAACTATCAGTGCTACTACCTTAGTGATGATCCATTAATTGAAGATGACTTCTGTTATTCTATTATTTTAATTTATTATTTGAATTGAACTAGTAAATTTAACTGCAGACAACAGAGATCTAATTGAAGTTTCCCTGTAGGCTGGTCCTTGTGTATTCTGAAAACCAAGACAAACATCTTTTACAACACCACAGAGCAACCTCCTTGATTTAATAAAAGGCAGCACCACACTAATCTGCAGGCGCATACAGAATGTTCAGCTTTCACATTCCCCGCATGTTTTTCTTCTTCTGAATCTGCACTGTCAATGTTTGTCTCCAAGTTCAATTTGCCTTAAGGGTAATATAATAGTCCCCAGGTTCTTGCACTGCACAGGGTTAAGCCAGTCTAATTCAATCAGTCTCCCACTGAGCTCAGACAAACAAGTCCACACATCCCTCCCGCGGCAAGGGGGAACCCACAACCCTGAGAATGACTCCCTAGCAGTTGCGACCCTCTTCTATCAAGAAAATGACATTTTCTATTATCTGTAGTAACCACGGAAGGTATTTTCTCTGGGAATTCAGCCTCCCTAGCTCAGTCAGAGAAAGATCTTAGTTCACAAATAGCAAATTTCTGCTTTATTTCTGACTCTTCAATGAAAATTTCTATTCGCTCAAGGCCTGGTAAACAGGTTATTGGGTGCTCTTTTAGTGGAGTTAGTGTTCTGCAGAAGACCATCTGATAGATTAGCTCTTCCTTCGATATGGTCCCCAGGAGACAACTTAGGAGGTCTTCTCTGAGTAAAATGCTGCTGTTCGGCACTGTAAATGCTTAACCCTTTTTGTTTGTTTTTGCTTTCAGTGTGTGGTAAGCAGGAAGATAATCCCACAGCTGGGTTGCAGTGCATAATCTTCCTATGCATTTGTGTGATTTCCCCATTTCCTTATGTGCTGTACAAAGTCCCAGCTTGCCTGCTGAAATCTCATCATTCCCCGAAACCCAGTAGCATTTCCCCAGTGACTCTTCACTCAACTGATAATCCCCTTGATAACCTTTGGTATTCAGATAGCATAGTCTAAAATACATATCCTATAAAAGGTTTAATTGTCCTTAATTTATTAACTCTGATTTCCCTTTATCTCAAAATACAGTGCAGGGGAAAATAACTAACTCCCACCTATGGTGCTACTTCAGCAATGGCATCAAATAAGAGTCTGCAATAAATCTCTAACTTACAAGTACATTTTAAAAGCTCCACTTAATCCTGTTAGAAGTTTGAAAAGAAGTTAATATTTAACTTTATATCTACATGTTTTAAAAGTTTATTCTCCTTCAGCTTTTTGTTCCAAAAGTGATTTTTGTGTGTGAAAGTTTAACAAGAAATGCTTTCAAAGGGGGGAATCCAATCTGATTTGGCTGAGCTACTTCTCTGTTCCTCTTAAAATTACAGTCCTTTAAAAAAAAGTCCAGATATAGACCAAATTTGGACATTTCCAGAGAATCATCAAATATTTTTTGAGCCTCAGACTCCTTCACGATGGCAATGGACACTATAAATACCTCAAAATAGACAGAGAGATAAATAAGAAATCCAGGATTACTTTTAAAAGTAAAGTAAAAAGAATATATCCTCCTCCTAGAACTGTCAGATGCTATCAACATCTGGCTACATCTGCCTGGGTTTGTAAATGGAAAATGATAGTGCAGAATGACAACCTCAAGCTGCACCTGATCAAGATGGCATTTTAAACTGTGACAGCTGAAAACACAGCAGAATTGATGGGAAAGGCAACCTTTAAAAAGGCATGTGCAGAAGCATTAGACATCTGTTTGCTTTATTGACAGGGCAGGCTTTGTATAAGAAGAATAGCAAGCATATTTAATCTTCATGTCAAAAGACACAGTGGCATTAAAGGGTAGAGAGTTACCTCAGGGACAAAACTACATTCTTTAATCATCCCAATCTTCATTGTTTTGGACACTGGAGCTTGATTCAATAACTTCACCCTTGTGTTCTTACTCCCCACTTCCACTGTGCTGACTTCGAAAGGTCTGAGACTCTAGCCCTCATTTTAAAGGTGGTAATTACACAAAACTGGCAACACCAACAGGTTCTGGTTCCAGGTCAAGTAACACCAGAGAATAAGAAGGAGATATTAATTATAGAGAGTGGATAATTGCTTCCTTAGCAGCTAATCCTCCCATTTATCCACCCAAAAGGTCAGATCCAGAAACCCAAAACCCTTTCAAAGGACAGTGAATAATCTGTCCTTGTGGCCCTATGCCAGAATTCTTGGCTATGCGCTAATCTGGACTACTTAGGGGCAAAGACCCTGCTCCAGCCATTTAAAGAAAATGTAAATACTCATCTTTTTTCCTGGCCACTTGAAATAGGCACCTTAAACTGATCAGGAACAGGCACATATGCAATTCATCACAGCCAATTTCCGTTATTTAGCCCAGACAAGCAGTACTTCGGTGTCTCATTGTGCAAAGACAAGGCAAAACATGAGGGCTGCAAGCCTGTCTCACATAAACTGGCGTGAGGCGTGACTGTGTTTATGTAAAGATCTGCTGGGTTAGGCACTAAGGTGCTCTTCTCTTTCCTTATGGGGAGAAAAGGTAGCTTTTGTCAGATCTGCCAGTACTGAGCACACAACCAGCAGTGCCAATGTGCATCATCTCTGAGCAGACGCACTCCCACTCTTCCAGTCAAAGCCATTTGGGGTCAGACAGCCAAGTGAATAGTCTGGCAGCAGGTCAGTGGCCTCTGACTAATCAGGCCAAACAAAATAGTAAAGTTAACAGTATTTTCCTATAAGGCATCCTATTGATCAACCACCTTGGACATATGACGTGCGCAGGAAGTCACGGTGAGGTCTTTCTCTACTCTTTGAAGAACGCCTAGCACCCATCAAGTGAGCAGACACCTGCCCTGCTATCTCTAGCTCTCACCTCCAAAGCGAGTGAGCAGACGCTTGCACCGTTATCTCTCGCTCTCACTTCCAAACCACCTGCTCTATTTTATTTTGGTCAGACTATTCTTACATCCCCATACGCAGGCCTTCTCACATGGCACGCAGAGTGACAGCAATGCAAGTGGCGGGGAAAGAGCCACGGTGCCAGGCAGCAGCTGGAAATCTGCTCTCTGCTACAACTCCTTCCACAACTCCTGTACGCGCTTTCCCCCATCCCGACTGCAGAACAAGACCACACTTCTGAATGAATATAAAATGAAACCCATCAAACTGTGTTTTAACAACTTTGAACTAGCAGAGGAAGTCCTTGCATTACAATGCTGCAGCATTTTTGATTGCAGAAGCCCTAAAGCCAGATTTCCTTTTTGGTAAGATTAGACTCCCACAGAGAAGTTTTATTCCATTAGTTATTTCAAAGGAAAACCATCCAGCGACTTTAAGCGGCATGGGCTCAGACCCAGATTCAATACAAGATTTAGCTCTTGAGTCCTGCTTAAAATCCTTACTTCCCACCAAAAATCAATCGAGAAGCCAGGAGTCTGAGCAGGAGCTACGATCCTACTTCGTTAAGATCCTACTAAAGTCACGATGTTTCAAAGATCACTCGGAGAAACCGACTGCTGGAGCTGTGCCTCCCTCTCGGTCGCCCATTAAGGGATCCATAACAATACTAAATTCTAGTCCCTCTGGTAAGGAAGGATCATTACAAAGCAGGCTTTACAACCAACCAACCACCTCAGACCAGGGCACAGCAAGGCATTTTGCTTTATTTCCTGTAATATCCAGACAACTCAAATAAGCCTCGATAGCTTCTTTTACAAAACTGGAGAAACAAAATAACAGGGCTCATACAAAAAGCTGAATGAATGCATCAGGCAGACGAGGGGATGCTCTCCATGACATTTAAAAATTATGTAATATCTTTTATTTCATGTGTCATCAACTACTCCTATTTGTTTTCTTTCTTGATGGCACTTTTTGCTCCCCACACAGAGAGAATCTCAATTTGTTACAGGACAACATAAACTTTTTGCTTTTGATATTTAATTATCAGCAGTCTGGTGCACATAGGGAGTATGTTAAGGCCATATTTCCCAGTCACTGCTCTGTTTTACTGATCAGAAAGTGACTCTGGAGAGCTGGGAAAAGCCGGTTCCCCAGCAGCAGCTGGCAGAGATACAGCCTGTACCTCCCTCTTTCCTTACATCTATGCTGCCTCGGAAAGAAAGAGCAGGAGGGAGACCTTCACAGCCTCAGATCTGGGCAGAATTTGATCTTCCCCTCAACACATGAAACTCTGTAAAATGAAATCAAAGTCAGTTTTGAGCTACAATCCTGTGGGAAAGACTCCATTATCTGAAGAGTGCCAACTTTGTGTTTGAACTACACACGTAGGGGTTTGGGGGGCTTTTTAAAATTCCTTCCTCCCCCCTGCTTGTGAGTCACTTTCTGCCTGCAACATTCCTCAGCAAAATGCCTTTGTTTCCTTTCCTGTTAGGAAAATGCCTGCCGAACAGCGGGCAACGTCACAGCCTGGTAAGTTGGCACTTTGTTATGCTTTTCTACTCCAACAGCTCTCTGCAGCCATCAGCTGCAAAGCAGCCTACAGAGGCTGCCAATTAATTTACTGGGCCATTAATCAATGTAGTCTATACCGGTAACTTTCGAACTGATAAAAGCCATGCAGGACCAGAGCAGAGATGCCAGATTGCCCATGCTTGGCTGAGCTGTACTTGCTTCAGCTTCTCCTCAGTGCAAGGACAAAAAGGGAAGGGAAAGGTTGGAAAGTGGCTGGGAGGGCTCCGACAAACGTATGGTGGTACACCGAAATCAGATGGCTGAAGCAGTTTTCATACCTCCTCTTCTTTGATGGAAACATCCAGTTCACACAGAAATTGGCTCCTGAACTGCCAGTTCTTACTTTGGTTAGCTGAAGAGGTGCCCAGCCTTTGGCTAGGGCAAATCACACAAGCCCCTCATCTCAAACAGCTTTATTTACAACATGAACATAAACCAGATGCAGGATAGGACATGGAAGCCATATCCGATTCCCAGTATCCATGTTTCTGTCATGTATATACTTGTGACAGAGGCATTTGTGTTCATATCATCTGATGCTTGGACAAGCATCCATCACATTACAGGGGACCCATGGAGTCCCCCTGAAAGACTGCAACAGGGAGCAGGTCACCATAACAATTACGATGGCCAGAAGCTATTCCCTGCCCACATGTTGGGGGACTCAGCAAAGAGGACACTTGGCAGCAAAGAAGGTGAATTTTTCTGGCAGAGACCTCCAGCGCTGGGAATTCGGACACCTCTGCTCTAAATGACTGTCCTCCTGACTGCAGGTCCCCAGACAGGCTGCAAGGTTGCATCTCACTTCCAGCCCAACCATCAGGCTGGCAAAACCTTACGTGGAGTCGTTGGGGTACCTGCAGCACAGAGGTGGCAATGAAGTCTGGAAACTCTCCTCTCCCCAGGCGTCGGCAGCACCCCGCAGCCCGCTCAGGCTGTGAGGGCGCAGGGCTATGTACAGCGGTGCCCTGCGTCGGGCAGAACTCCGAGCACATGCTGGTAACAACCACCACCCTCCAACACATCCCATCCCTCCTGCGTGGGAACCAGAGCACTGAACAGCATCGTCCCTGGACCACCAATGTAATGCTTATGGAGGCTAACTCCAGTTAATGTTTATGTGGAGTTTTAACCTGCCCACTTGCTTCCAGGCTTTTATTACCAGCCCAATCTGAATTGCCACTGTTCGTTGACACAAACGTTACCGGAGAGAAGAGCATTGTATGCCTCCAAGCCCATTTACCCTCCATCTCACAAGGTACAGGGGTGGGTCCTGTATAAACAGGTTTTTTTGTTTGAGGGCGCCTGACAAAGCGGAGCCTGACCTTTCCCCTTCGGGGGAACAGCAGGCTTCAATCAAACCTTGCTGAGGGTTGGGGCTATTTTTCCCCCTCGCGGGTCAGGGTGATGCTTGAACTCTCCCTTGCCTCAGCTCCCCCTCCCACCCCATCAATCTCCCCGCTGCCCTGCCCGACAGCCGGGGCCACTGTGATTTATAAAGGCCTCTCCCCGCAGCTGCGTCTCCTCCGGGACTTTCCCTGCCACTGCTAAGTGCCTCCGCTCACTCGGCTGCCTGGCAGTTGGGTCCCCTTCCAGCAGCAGAACCTAGACCCTTTGCAGGAGGAGGAGGATGACGACACGTGCCAGATTAATGTTTTCGTATTAAATTCTACTTCCAGCACATGGTGTGCTCTTTGGAAGACATTAGGTTGGAAGTGGCTGAGTCGTATGTATCATTTCAACGTGCTGCAGTGTTTAAGGCATTTAGGGGTAAAAAAAGTGTTGGTTTTGACCCATGATAATGTAAATAGGACTCAAGAGGGGGGCTAAGAAACTAGAGCCCATATTACTTTATGAGGATGGTAAAAGAACCTAGAAGAATGGTCCAGCTATGTTTAACCTGAGCTACTCTCAGGTCGTATACAGATCATTATCACTGCCGCGTCGCTGCCATCAGACCTATGTTACTGTACACTCACTGAAGATCCAGCCCACTGAGCTTTCATAATATTAAACGCACCAAACTACTACAAAAAAGTTTGTCCTTTCCCTTCTGCCAAGAGATACAGAGCGCTGACTGGCTGCGTCCCAGTTACAAGCACATTTTTCAACAAGGCTTTTTATCATAAATACACTTTTCATTATTTCACAGCCAGATGAAGTCTTGCTACTATTCTGGACACTGCTTTAAACACTAAGAGCTTTTATCAGACTGTTCCAAGCTTGGGCACTCATCAGTAGAGCTGCTGCGATGGCCCAGAGCCCAGGACAAGCCTTTGCCTGCACGGGATGCTCGCTAAAAGAAAATAGCGCCAGGGTGCTGCCAGGTAAGGTGGCCAGAGCATGCAATTGGATTTCCTTGGCTCTTGTTTTAGGCAATACAACCACGTTTGGCAAACCTTACTCCTTGTTTGTTTCCTGGAAAAATATTGGTATGGTTAAGTGAGAGAGGTAAGGAATGAGTGCTTGTGTCAAGCACAGAGCAAAGCAGAAAGGAGGAGGACCATATCCAACTTCTTCCCACTCGCCTTTGGGGTATCTTTTGGGATGCAGCCCTGCAGAGTGACTCAGGATGGGAAGTGCCTCAGTGTGTGCTGATGAATCAGTGTGTGCTGGTGCCAAGCACACCAAGAATGAACGGAAATGAAAGGAGCCGGGTGGGTCCCTGTGAAAGCAGACTCTGGTGACACTACCTTCATTGGGCCAAGACGAAACAGAGGTGTTCCTCTCTCAAAGTTCACTCTTGAAAACTTAGATTCTTTTTTTTTTTCTCCAATTTTTTTTTAGCCTCAAGCCCACCACTTCTTCCCTGCTTTAGTGGGGATAAAAGGACTGATCCCACAAAATGAAAAGTTGACTCCATAATAGCGTTATGCTGAAAGAGCCTACAATTTCATCCCAATAAACAAGTATCGTGATTTCTGAATGTTAAGTCTTACATATTTGTGGATAAGGGGACACCACAGACACAACCTTCCCTACAGAACAAAGATATTTGAATTATCAGCCCCTTCCAAAAGAATGAGATGTCAGGATTATTTCTTCTTGCTGAGCCACTGATCATGCAAGCACAGCAATACACTGCCAGTGCTTCGTTAACTTTTGCTGGAAGCCTGTCTCTTACTGCCCAAAACTGGCCAAAAAAAAGACAAAAAAAGACAACAGGCTTGGATGAATCCCACAGGCCTCCACTCAACTGAGACATCACATAAACAGGTTTTTAGCTTAGAGAAATCACATGCTGCCTCTTGCTACAGCTTTTGTTCCTCAAAGCTACTATTGGCTCTCCTCCTTTCCAAATTAGTGGAACCACTATGCCAGTCCATCTGGCACATCAAAATTTATCTTCAGATTACATTATCCAACCCGATGACCCCAGTGTTTCCTCCCATTGACTAATGAGATTAGCCCATCACCTCCTAATTGCAGCATTTATACCTAGTCTGTTTTACAACGCCCAGGAAAACAAATCCCCACGTTGTTTCAGAGTGAATGAATGTCCTTTTGCTCTTAGAACAAGCACAGCACTTGTAAGAATAGGAGAATAGATCAAAACAATTAGTGAATGTCCTTACGCTGGAAAGTGAAAAATAGAAAATACAAACACAAACACACTAATCTCAAACCACTGAGGCCAGTCTCCTCGCTCCCTGGGCTCGCTTAGCTCTATCAGAGCAGTGCAAGGAGTATTACCTACCATTCCTCATAGTAACAGAGCAGCTGCAAGGCTAGCGATCCACTACACAGACATTACTTCTATGGACACTAACAGAGGGTGTTATGCCAGTTCCATACCTCACCACTCTAACAGGATAGGAAGTTTCCTGCAAAAAGTGTCTTAAAAAGACAGAAAGGAGTTACAGAATCACCTTCCATCCATTGCAGATCAGCAAATTCCCAAGAACTAAAAAAGGCATGGGAGATGGGATGGAAGTCAGGATGTCAGCTTTGCCATCCTCCACTTTAGTGATTTTGAGCAGGATCCGTCTAGCCTAAGCTAGCTGTCTGGACCTTCTTTGGGTCAGTGGAGAGGAACCAGCAATCATGGGATGCCACAGATCTCTAGATGTAGATGTAATGAAAGTCAGATGATGCACCCCCGAGAATTCCAAAGGAACAGCTTAGGTGAGATGAAGGTGTCTTTGGCACAGTTAAGGAAAACAGAATCCCATTGCTGATGGCACAAGCTGTGCCTCAGTTTCTCCATCTGCAAAATAATGTTATTGGTATTTATTCTCTATGGTAAAATGCCTGTACAGCCATGAATAATCAGTGCTGTATAACTGTGAATTACTCTTGATAGATTTATTGAGTGTGCTTGAACATGTTACTTGGAGACCTGCTGGAAATTCAGAACTAGAGGGAGAAGAGGGAACAAACATTACGGCTTTCAAGTAAAGCTAGAAAATTTAGAGTTGTCGCAAACAAAAAGCACCTGGCCTGTCTTGCCTTGGAGGCAAACCAAGCCTCCAAGGTGTTTACCTGTAGCCTTACCTTACTTCAAAGTTTCCAGAGCAGTCCTAAAAGCCTCATTAGAAACACCAATAATGAAGCACTAGCATGAACAAGCCATCTGAGTGAGAATAAAACAGCCTTCACCAGAGCATTCAAAACACGCTACGCTTTACTTGTGCCTGGACATCAGGAGGGCTGGATGCTCCCCTCACATGGCCAGGCAAGACTCAGATGAAGAACAGCCTGGAAGAGTAAATTTCCACTTCTGTCCACCAATTTCCTGCATGTTCAACCTCTGCCTAAATACACCATCAGAATGGACATTTCCCTACCTCTCCCCACGACGTTTTTGTGGTAAGCATGCCTTCCACATGCCTAATGTCTAAGAAAACTTCTAACCCTCAAAGCACATCCCACAGGGGCTGGAGAACAGCTGAGCTCTGTTATCACAGCAGCCAGGCACCATTTATATGACACCTCTACAATGTAAATCAGGCTCATCGTCACCAATGGAAAAAGGTGTAAATGAAAAGTTATTGCCCCCTGATAGCCACTCCTTTGAGATCAGAAAAGGGTATTGACTTCACCTTCACCCCACAACCACCAGGCCAAGTGTTCAGGGAAATGCGTGATCTCCCGCCACATCCATCAGCACTGCCATTAAGCCAATGACACAGGGCTGGGATGGAGGCAGCTGCAATCTCCTCCAGAAAACTAGGCTAGGAAATGGGCCAGAAAGGCCCTGAAACAAGGGATGAAGCATCTAGCCAGCCTCCCTCCCCATCCAGCATTTTGTAGCTTGGGCTGCTTTGGCCAGCAGATCCAGAACTGCAACTCTGTACTAATCCCCCAACATTGACAAAGCTGAGGTGGGCTTTAAAAGGCAATGCTGCATCCAATAGGCATGGATACTGGGGTAACATCCCACGCACAGTACTAGCAGCATCCTGCAGCCCTCACTAACCCCACAGCACAAAAGTAGTCTTCAACTAGCAAAAGACTTTTGCACAAAGGGACAGGTCTGTGTTCAAAGACGATTTTGAAATCTCTTATGATCAAGGTGGGTCATGCCAATTTGGCTCTTTATAAAACATGTCACACTTGAACCAAGCTGATTTTGATACTGCACCGGAGCAGAGGGGGCTCAGCTAGACCACAGCCCCGGTGGTGTTTCATTCTCTATCACCTCTGCAAGAGAGGCATGGGGACACTGGAGGAGGTAATATCAGAGCCCTCCATTATCAGGCCAAGCTGGCAAAGAAAATGGTCCCACCAAGTACAGCTGCACCTCTACCTTTCTCCAGGTCTTCTGCCTGGCTGAGGCAGGCAACCACCATTGGTCTTACGGTTTAGCAACTTGCTGAAGCAGTGTCTCACCAAAAGCATTTGCTGACAAACTTCACAGATGTGGGTAAACCCTCTGTATGCTCCCCTTGAACTTACTCCAATGCTTGGGACTGCTGAAGTTCAAATAAAGGCATCCTCTCCAGGAGTAACTTCATCTAACTAGTCACAGATAGGACCAAGTAAAAACACTCATTTGAAAGCAGCAGATAGAGGAGACTATCTATCTAACCATCTGCTCAGAGCTACCTATCTACTCTGGGAGACCTTTCTGTATCAGAAAGCCTTCAGAGAGGCAGTGCTATTAATGGGGCAGCACACATATCCTTCAACTTCGCAGCCCCAAAACTATTTAGAAGTCACCACACTCCAGGTAACTGTGAGATCTGGGCTCCAAAAAGCTAGCAAGGAATCAAGCTACAGTAAAAGACATACGGGGGCACTTAGGAAGCATATAATCAAAAGGGACAGGCAGGGAAACAGAGGCTGAGTCCCACAGACCCCAGGCTCTCATGGTGAGCTTCGGGGCTGTGTAGGCAGGGATACACGGGAGGTCTGCGACAGTCTCTTTAATCACAGGCTCCCCTCACACTTGAACTGGGATTGGGGTTACAGCCCCAGACTTCAGGAGACCCAAGGGTTGTGCCTCCAACTGGCTTGACCGTATTTTATTTCACTGAATGCGATTTCTTTCCCACATGCCTCATTCTCCCCCCCATGTGTATAAAGGATGGAAGCCTCTGAAAAAGCACTGAGAGAAATTCAGGGTGGGCTTTAGTTATTATTTTTGACAGCACTAAAACAACATATGAAAAGGGTCTCTTTGTTGCTTTCTATTTTTTTTTCCCCTGAGAAACAGAAGACAATGTCCCATCCAGTGCCTGCCTGACAGAGCGACAGAGGCTGGCTCTGTCACAGCACTGCAGAAGTTGTGCTTTTGGAAGAGTATTGTTTTTATTTCAGGAGGGGAAAAAAGGAAATGAGCAATCCCAGAGGGAAAGGGTCTGAATGCTTGCTCAGGCTGCACCATGAAGAAAAGAGATTGCCATTGTCAAAGGGTGATCATTGTTCTGGTCTTTCTGAGAAATCTTAAAATATCCAGAAATGTAACAAGAACAGAAAACAGATCTGTTTCTTCGGCTGCCTATTTGCAGCCTGGCTGGTGAGAGATAGACTATGGCTTAGCAGTGTTAATTACCCTGGTTAACCCTTGTTCTTGCTAATGACTTTTATTTAAAAAGCCACTTCATATCCATCAGGAGTGGGCATAAAAAGAAGACAACTCTCCCTCATGTGAATAGCCCCACTGTTTTAAATTGAATTACTCACATAAGTCAGGATGCCTTACCACTTAAGCATTCACCTCCAGGCTAATCAATAGCAACAAATTACTACAATAACTGGCCAGGCTCATTCTTTCATTGGTGCCACTTTCAAACACTGTCCACAGTCTGCCTTCCCTGTCAGATTGCTTCAACCACAAACTTCCAGCCAGGAGTCAAGCTCCAGGCAATACCCCCAAGATCAGTCAGAGAAGTAGGACATAGGAGAGGTGCAAGGGCACAAGGATTTCCTTAAGGATCAGAAAATGGCTCTTAACCCAGGAAGCTGTGAGATTTGCTCCTTTTAACACCCTTAACATGGCTCCATCTCATAGGAGCAGCTGGAATCAGCCGGGTCTGTACATCTGATTTCCCAGAGCTGAGGGACCTCAGAAAGAGGAAAAATTGCAGTTAATACGAATAAGTAGATAAACAGATAGATAGATAGGGTTGATCCCAAAAGCAGAAGGTGGGGATGCAAAGGGAAGCAAGCAAACAACAAACAGCAGCACGTACAACACCAGCACTGAGCTAGGGCAAACACGGGCATGCACTCGAGTATCTCCAGAAGCAGCACCCTCACAGCTGAGCACTGCTCCTGAGCCACAACATCTCCCCGAGAGCCTGCTGCAGGCACAGTCAGGCTGCTCTCTTGCTGGCACCACTGTGCATTGAGCCAGCTCACGGCTCTTGGTCCCAACTGCTTGATAAAGCAGCTTGTCTACCCACAACTCAAGGGCTGATAACCATCACCAAGAAGGGCAGACAGAACCAGCACAAGTGAAAGGATCATCTTCCGTCTCACAGGTCAAAACAGTGAAGAGTGGCCCTTAATCTCCAATACCCTGCAACAGGCATCTTATTCAGTCTTGTACTCCAGTGACTTAAATCAAGGGAAACATTTAAAGATCACTTTATCGTTCATATTGTGGTATCATGCTGGCGAATCAACTTCCTTTTCACCCCCCAGCAGGCTTTGCTTGAGCAGAAATAATCACCACCAGCTCCACCACACAGACGTGTAAGCGATGGGAAAATGCAGAGGAGGCTGGAGTGAACAAAAGGCACTTCAGGCCTGCTGGGGTCAGAATGCGTATCTGTACGGTAGGTTGGACTCTTCACTAATCCTGTTCTGTTTCTAATGAGATTGGTTCCCCTTACAGAAAAAGGAGGTCCATGTCTTAATTTGCCAAGCAGGCCATTGTCATGCTGCTTAGGGAAGCAAAATAATCTTATCAGTTTGAACCTGAACTCTGCCCTCCAATTATATGGACAATGTGTAAGAAAGGAGATAAAGAAAGTGATTTTCATGTATCCAGCAAGAAAAAGGGATTGTCTAACACCAAGCATTCAGCTTCCTGCAGCTGCTGATAGACCTTTACACTCCAGCCACTGGCTATACCATTGCCAAAATGCACTAACTACTATCTATGCATGCTATCTGTGAGCCCAATCCAAGCGAAATGGCACCAACCGCATTTACAGTGCAACTTATTGGTAAAGCAGAGCCTCTACTCTTGTAGTATAGCCCAAGTAAAAGCCTGGGGGCTGTCAGCTAACGACAAGCAAACCCAAGGGGCAGGAAGAATCAGAAAATTTTTTCACCCCTTCTTGCTGAACTTCTGTCTCTGCCTCCCTATCCAAGCCATCATCTCCCCTTGGCTGCTATAGAGACTACCCTCTTCTGGGAGTTCTGCATCCCACACAACGCAGCTAAAACAAAGAACATTTTGGCGAATAACAGCCAGGCTTCATCTATTCTTTTTTCTATACAATTCATTCCATCAAAGTTGTTTAGCTGAACAAAACCCGGTGCTATCGTTTATTGTGAGGCTAACAATAAACTACCATGTGAGCACAGCGTGGGTCACAGATGTGCGCGCTTCATCATCAACTGCAGAGCCACTTCCCTGCTCAACTCACTTTTATAAAGCTTTAACCTCTTTGAGCTGGAATTCAGCTTGAGCACATAAACCAGGAAGCAAACAGTGTTAACACCACAGAAGCGGCCCCTGTACAAAAGATACATGAAGAGACGGACATGCTTTGGAAACAGGCAGATCAACAACCTCAGTTTCCAAGGGCTTACACGCACAACAAAATCTAGAGGGAAACGGAATTGGACAAATCCCAGGGGCTCTATTTTTAGCCATATCACCTGCACCAAAGGATCGTTATTTATGCCTTTGAATAGACATGTTTACATTTTTTTCTCCTATTAAGAGACAGAAACAAACAAACAACAATTTGGAGGGGGAATGTCTTCAAAATTCATTTTTAAGAGTCTCTTGGAATAGGTTCCAAGGACTGACCCCAAATTTGTAACCCAATTTTAAGTGCTCTTATCCCAAATAAAGTAACTCTCAATGCATGATTGCTCCAAGAAAAAAAAAAAAATATGCAAAACCATGACCCTTCTTACAACTGCATTTTACAGATTCAGATCATATCTGCCAACTGAAAGCTTGCTATCATATCCACCTCTAGCTCATATTACATATAAAATACAGCTGTAATGTTGCCCTTTCCTTAATGTACTGGGTCTGGCTGTGATGGAGTTAATTTTCTTCATAGCAGCTCATATAGTGCTGTGCTTTGGATCTGTGACCAAAACAGTACTGATAACATATTAATGTTTTAGCTGTTGCTGAACAGCATTTGCATAGCATCAACACTTTCTCTGTTTCCCACTCTGACCTCCCAGTGAAGAGATTGGAGGGTGCACAAGAGGTCGGGAGGGGACACAGCCAGGCAGATGACCCCAGCTAACCAAAGAGATATTCCATGCCATATAATGTCATATTCAGTAATAAAACAGAGTGGAGTGGGGTTTAGGTAAGCCAGACATCTTTTGCTTGGGAACTGGCTGGGTATAGTGTGCCTCACCTGTGTGAGGCAGTGAGTGATTGCCTTTGCATCACTTATTTTGTTTTCTTTCTTTTTTCTTCCACTTCTCCTTCAATAATTACAAAATTATTTTTCTCTTGAGCCATGAGTTTTCTTGCTTTTACTCTTCCTTTCTTCTTTCCCCACCCCACTGAGGGTGGGAAGAAGAGGCGAGCAAGTGGCTGCATGATGCTCAGCTGCCTACTGGGGTTAACCCACAACACTTAGTTATGTGCACTTGACTTTGCAACTGTAATGCTCATTTTAACCTGTGCAGTCCATTTGCATATATGCATTACAGAACTGGAGAAGGAATTGTGTATCAAGTACCACATATTTCTTCCTGGCTACCACAACTTGAGAGGATGAGTTGGAGAGTTGGCTGCTCTTGGAGAAAAAGGTAGATACTTAACAACTTCTGAAATATTGGGCAGTTAGAGCTCAAGATGCTAATCTCTCTGCCTTGGATCCTCATCTGTGCAATGCAGGTAACACTCCAGACTCTCCTTCCAGAAGGGTAAGCACATCCCTGTTTGTAGGACACTCACAACAAGTAGAGTAGGGTTTAAATAACATATGGTAAATAAGGACCTACGGCCCTAATGAACCAGAAGGATAAAGAAAATCATTGTGAGGCAGCTGTCCTGTGCACGGGATGATACCGGAGTCCCAAAGAGATGAAGGAAAAGTAGAATGTGCTTGTTAAAGAGTAAAAACCCAGAGGGTTAAGTTCAAGTAGTTAAAGCTACCTTAATTTTTAACATTTCTTAATTTCCAAATGTTTGATTTGCAACCTTAATGCTGTTCTTTGAATGTTCCACACAAAAGCTAATTTTTTTCCAAACCAAAGTGCAGAATTTTGTCCCGTAGCATCTCATGGGCACTGCCAGGGCCATAGCAGCATTGCACTCACAGGCCCCACACAGACCACAAAGGCTAGAGATTTCCCAAAGATAGGGCCCAAAATTGAACATAATCCAGCTACAGCAGCTCGAGTTACCACCTATCAGTCTAATTGCACTAAATGTCTGCACTCTTGGCCCAACACAGCTTCGAGGGAAAAGATGAGCCAAAAGCCTTTGCAAAATCCAGCAAACATAGGAAATTAATGCTAGGAAGAGCACCTGCCATAGAGCAACCTTAATATCAATGCAGAGAAGCAAACAATAAAGGATCATAGCTGAGCCCACAGGTCCTAGGCACAGCATGCAGTGTACCCCAGCCCACAGACTGATACAAAATCACAGAGGAAAAATCAGCAGAAAATCCCTCCACTGCTGTGTTTGTTTTTATATTTACTTGTTGGAGTAAAAGCCCATTTTCAATCCTTGAGGCTAATACAACATATGTCGATAATATCATAGCTGCAAAACCACAGGTATCTGATAGCAGATGAAAATACAACAGCACTGTCACATAGGGGGTCTCAGAGTAGGTGGTCTGAATGGTCCCTTTTTGCCAAGCAGCACCAGCAGGTACCGAATCTATCGAGAGTTTAGTATAACTTACCTGAAGACAGCCCTTTCTCACACCCTGATGATTCTGGTCCTTTTATGGGCTGCTGGAGGAGAGAAAAGTGTCTCTGCTGGCAACTAGTGGGTTGATACCAGGTCAAAAGATGACATACAAAAGCATAGAGTGAAGTTCTTTGATTGTAGGTGGCTGACAAAATTTCTTGTATCCCTCTAGGCCTTCCTCTGTTAATGTAACATTAAAAAAAAGGGAATATTTCTAAAAAAAAGATAATTTTTTCTTCCACATCAGTGAGGCACAGTACTGGCAAAGTTGTTAATGATGTGGGATACTTTGCCAGCAGGTGGATGTGACCTCCCCTGCCCACCACAATTAAAGTGCTTGAACAACATCTACTGCAAATTCTTCTGCAGTATGCTACATCCATCTGCTAATTCAAGAACAATTCTGAAACCTGATCACTCAGAGAATTTGCCCAAACCGCAGGTTCCACACACACTGTTCCATCTTCATGCAAGGACCCAGATGGATCCAAGAGTGATTATTGTACACCTTATTATCCAAAGGATCCCCATCAACACTGACACAACAGCATCTACCAACTCTATTCAAGAGCACATGGCATATTTGAGGAGACCCAGCCAAGATTTAGGTTACTGTGCAACTCAGAACTGCCAAATCATCATTGGCTCTCTGACATGAAATGACATGCATTAGGTTCCAGGCAGCCAAGCACTAAGCATCCCCAAAAGAGCAGACATACATACCTTAATTACTATGAATGAGCTCATATCCTCAGCTAGTAAGCTGAGCCGGGCACACTTGGATCAGCCCAAACCCAGACGGAGACACACAACTCACCATCTTTCCTCAGGCAAAAGGAGCAGCTAGGTTAATAAATAATAATAATAATAATAATAACAATAACAACAACAACAGGTAACCCAAGCAATTTTCTTTAAATGTTCACAATTATTACTTCTATATCAGATTTAATCAGCAAGAAGACGAGTTGGGATTAACTCCTGCACTTCTGTGCATCCCGGCAAGTTGGCAAAGTTGCCTCACAGCTGAGCAGAATGTGCCCCTTGCCTGTTTCTTAGAAAAAGCACAAAAATCCCAGAAAACAGCACTACTGGATCCGTGAGGCACAGCACTGGCAAGGACACAAGGAAACTTGTAGCACTGCACCAAACCAACCTGACCAAAAGTCCTGTGAACTACTTCGGGCGGCACATTGGGTCTGTTCCTGCAGGCAGCCACATGCCTTTCCAGGGACAGAAAGAGACTGAATCTGCGAAGGTCTTGGGTAATTGGACAAAAAGGAATTACAAGAGCACAAAAAAAAAAAAAAAGAATGCAAACAAAACAAAAAAACAAAACAAAACAAAACAACAAAAAAAACCCCACAGGGATAGTTGCTTCAAATGTTCCCCCACAGGACTGGAATTGCTATCTTGGAATAGAAAGTTCAATCTATACATACACAAACGTGCCAAGCACAAGCAGCCAATCTTAAATAAGACATGTAAACAGTCCTGGTGTTGGCCACCGAAATCCCTGCACACCCACCTAAACGCAGCATAGTCCCATTTTCAGTTCTGAACACCAAGCACTTGGGGAGATCAGGCCATGTTTAAATTAGCTTCAATAAAAGGATCAGCAAAAGTGCCCAATGTAAATACATAGTTTTTCTCCCCCTGCAGAGACTAAGCTTATTCTGCTCCCCCGCCCCCATCTTAAATAATGATTTTAGCATCTAAGTATCTCGGTTGAGAAAGGATACATCAAAATTCCCACCATTTTTTTTTTTAATTGACCAAACTATTTGTGTTATATAAAATCTGCTTTCAGAGAGTCTTAAATCAGAGAACAAGTTTTACCTGAGGACATAGACAGTTACTTTCTTTAATTCTGCAGCATTTGTATCCCTAACAACACGCAGACATAGGAAGAATGCTGCAAGGACGTTTTTCCTCAAATAAACTGTGCATCTAGCGGGTACTGATAACCTGGGATACTTTGAAGTGATTGAAAGTACCACAGTGGAGTTTTGTTGTTGCTGTTGTTAATAATGCTAATTAAATAAAGCATTCCTGGTGCTGACAAAAGTTTGCATCAGTGGATCAGTTGCCGGGCCACAGCAATTAGTAGATACTATATGAACATTGCCAGTCATCACACAGACATTTGGATCCCTGGGGTCTCTTGGCTCTTGCTGACAGCTCTGATGGCTAAAACAGTGGATTCCCACATGACGTGAGCCAGGCGCATACACCAGGCTCTTGAACTTGCCGTCATTGCCGACACGAGGTTTCACACGGGCCCTTCACAAGACCTGCTGGCACCCACGGCAACCCCACGCTCGTCCCTCCCTGCCCGTGCCTCCTTTCCCTGGCACCGCAAATACAGGCCCGCGGCGGGTTTTTTGCAGCACTAACAGCGGCAGCTCTGGTCGCAACCCAGGACCACAAACACTCGGAATTGGAAACGGGTGTTTCTCTTCCTGAACCTCAGTTTGGCCCCCTCAGCCGCCTGTAAAAGTAAACTCTGTGAACATTTTAAGAGTCAGCAAGCGCCAAGTCCTCCCTCACAGCATTATCAACACAACTGTTTGGAAATCCATGGTGTTTGCTGGAGCAGGCCTCAGGACCGGAGTGCACAGACACTTGCATCTTTGCTTTGCGCACCGTATCGGTGCCCACAAAGCTGCATCCCTGCTGACGCACCAAAACAACTCTCCAAGGCACCAAAATTGCCCCAGCTTCTGTGCTGCTGCTTGTCCTCCTCTCCCAGCAGCAGCAGAACTGGCACTTGCCATCCCCTCATTGATTTCCTTCTCCAACACCCCTGAGCTCTCTGAGGTCTTTAAACTGCCACCCACTGATGGACAGAGATATGTGACACCAAACCCTTGTGAGAACGGCTCAGCCATGGCTGCCAGACCCAGCCATCCTCCTTCAGTTCCCCACACCCATCCCCTGGAGATGTGCAGCCACATCTCCAGAGCATTACCAGAAGAGGCCAACAGTGGTTTTTAACTAGCTTGGACAGGGTTTTGCTTTTTGTCACCTCTGCAAAGGAGAATTTCTCTACCCCAGCACAGACCTCCTCAATAAGCCAAACTGCAGCTCACGCAGCTGTGATGGATGGGTTGGCACATACGACCTCCAGCTGAAGAGAAAAACATTGCCTGGGGCAAGGACCTCTTCAAGCAGCAGCCTGAGGTCCACCCAACCCCATAACTCACAGCTCTTCACCAAGAGAACATATGGAGGTGGCCTGGGTTTAGCCCAGTCTTTAAACGACATCTAAAGCATGTCTGTTTGCCCCTGGGGTCAAGAGCACAAACCTCATTACTGAGTTACACCACCCCACTGGAAAAGAAATTGTATCTGCTTTTCTCTTGAAAATCCCCTGCAGCTTTCAACAGATGGAAATACGGGGACCCCCCTTAACACCATCGACCCATTCAGGGCTCCAAAACCAATATCAAAGTCTGACTAAAGCCATTCAGAAGCTGTTAGCATGTAGATTTTGGTGATAATTTGGTGAATGGACTTGTCAAACAAATTGCTTTTATTAAGGACTGATTAAATGCAATGAAGGAGAAGTGCCTGTCCCCTCCCAACTCCAGCCCTCATCAGCTCAAACAAACACACTGAGCCAATTAGCGGGGAGGTGGCAAAACCAGCTTTCACTTGAAACCTGCCGTTCTTGGAAGGGGGAACAATAACAAAAAATCTTGGTGCTTTCAAAGCCAGGAAGAGCCTTCAGGGGGAGCTCCCGAAACCTACCCAGAGCTCACCTGCAGGGTGTGGATGGGAGTTATCAGCATTCATCTGGCCCGCCGCTGGATCAGCTTCCTTAAGCCAAGCGCTGCTCACATCCAGCTTGTGCCAGATATAATGCAAAGAACGTAAATATTAAAGCAGGCCCAGGGGGAGCGGCACTATTGGGGCTGTTATTCCTATAGCTTTATGTCCTGCAGCTGGGTTCTCCTGTGTCAGAAAAGGCATGAGCTCCCATCAAAACGATTTCCATGCCTAAAAACCTAAGTTGTTGGCTTAGGTCCCTGCAGTGGCTTCTCTGATATCTGCAAATGGTTGAGTTCACAACACAGCCTATTCTGTACTGCAGCAGTAGTGAAGGGATCTGTCTCCACTAACATGAAACTTGCAGCAATCATGTAGATCTGAGGCCACTACCTTTCTGTCCAACATGTCTGAAATTAGCTAATGAATGGGAAAGTTATTGAGGAGAATTAGAGCATGGCTTCATAATCGCAGAAGCCTAATTCCTTGCAGGTACGCAGCTGGAAATTAAATGGTCGTCTTGGCTGGCAGTGGGCAGAGCAGAATTTGACATGTGTTTGCATGATTTAGCTTCAGAGACAGGAACCTCATGGCTGGAGCTAGAGCCAGCACATGGGACATGAGCAGTAGCTGCTGATTAAGCTTTTGACTAAGGCTTCAACTCCAGCATTTTAAGTTAGCACCAAATTTGGGCCTCGTTTTCATTAACCCAGCACCTCTAAGGAGCAAGATCTGTGCATTGCAGACGGATCACTGCTTCCCAGAGCCTACACGAAGGAGCTATGGCATAGCTTCCTCTGGCAGCGCAAGCCATTGCTTTGTCTTTGACTCCCACCACAAATAGAAAAGGGCTAAAACAAAGGTGAAGTTTTATCAACCAGGCGGGATTTCGGAGAGTTCATTGCCAGGACTGAGATTAGGATTAAGGGTTTATAGTTAAAGCACAGAGACTCAAAAAAAACAGCCTCTTACCCCACACCTCATCACAGGCTTCAAGTGTCACCTTGAACATAAGGGGTATGTGACACATCATGACACTAGGTCCTGAGCCTTCAAACAGTCCTGAGCACAAGAACGGATCACAAAATGAGATTATATCAAGAGCCCAGTACTACAAGCAGCCACAGAGAAAAAGTCCAGGCCTTCTTAAGAAGTGGCTGCAAAGTGCCTGATAACTCCACTCTCTCCCCAAGGACCTGCTTCCTACCCCCACACCCTCCTGCAAACATCAATGTTTAAAGAACTATTAAAGAAAACAACTTCAAAACTCTTCACATAGTTCAAATACTTCACTTTAAAGGAATTTTAATTCTTACATCTCAGATTGCACTGGTCCCCAGCAGGACATGCACTCATCATGTTCACGTTGTGGCGTTTGAGCTGTTCAAACAGGAGGGATGGAGCCACAATGTGAGACCATGCACCCAGAGACCTGGGACCAGAGACAATAGAGATCCCCACCAGCTCTGCCTGTGCTTTTCCGCGACCGACTCAGTTCACGACACCTCTGGGCACCTTCTCAGGGTATCTTCCCACAACCTACGTAAAAAATAAATCTTCCTGCAGCCAAGAGGCACATATCTCCCAGCCAGTGGGAAAGTACTGGGAGCAGGGGGATGTGGGTGGGTGTGCAATTCTTGCTAAGTTCTTTCGGCCTGTCCTACTGCATAGCTGCAGTGTGTGAGTCAGATCAGTGCTGCTTGTGATCTGCTTAGACCTCAAGACTGGCCACCCCTAAGCTGTTTGTTCCAAGACCGGAGCTATGCACTGTATCTGGCCCACCATGAAAATGCCATGGCCTATTACTAGCAGCAGCACCTCCCTGACAGCACTGAGTCAAACCAAGCTGAGAAGCCAGAGTTTTGTTGCTAAACAAGGTCTACAGGATTGAGTTTAAAAAACACATTCTTCTCCAAAGAGCATCAGCTGCTCTCTCTGGACAATACTGCTACCTGCAACCTGGAAAAGCCCTTACATCCCAATGAGCGGTGTCACTTCCCTGCAGCATGTGAGCCAGCAGTTGAACTGCTGCAGAAACCTCTCATGGGATCACAGCAAGCCTTGCATTCCTCAGCAGCAATAATCAATACAAATCCATTCATCTCCTTGGGGTGCAGAAAATTCATGTTTCGGATGCACCACCCCTAGGTGGAATGGTGTATGGTAAGGTTCTAAGGGTTCCCTGAAGATGTGGACCTGCTCAATTCCAGCCATGCTGGAGAACCCAGAACACCCCAAAGTACAGAAATATTATGTAAGTGGCCAGAAACCATTATGGTCAAGTAATGCTAAGAGGTTACCCTCCTTCCATTCCTCATACCAGCTGACAATCCATATACAGGGATAACAGTAATAAACAAGGTGCTTCATCAGGTAGGAAGAGTTATTCGGGCCACTACTCCTTCACAGAGGCACATGGCGTGTGCCTTCAAGTATTGGAGGGAGACCAGTGGGAACTTTGCAAAATGTACTGGGGAAGCATAACGTGCCATTTGGGAAATACTGTACCTTTTCCTACTCCCTTTCATCTTGTGGCTACCCAGCTCCTGAACTTACAAAACCATTTTCAAGCTGCTACACGCTGGGCACAGCCCTTTCCTGCAGAAACCATGTTTCCTGTCCCAGACGGTACAGTCAGTCCAACAAAACTGGGGACATTTGCCAAGCCTGCTATCAGAAAACATAGCTTGGATCTGGTGGAAGATTTCAACAGTTGGAAACTCACGGGAGGTTATGATGCTGGGATTACAGACCCTGCTTCAGAGTATAGCCTCGCCATGCACGTATACAGGGTTTGAAGCCACCCCTCTTCTCCCAAAGTGTGACAGTACATTGGATGTTGCAGAAAATATGATTTTGTCACCAGCAACCCTTCTTACCCATTTTTTTCAAAGGACAGCATCTGCCCCCCTGCCGCCAGCATCACCAAAGCCTACTGAATTTGCTTCCATTGCTCTGGCTATGTTGCACACACACCGTGTGACGTACCCTTGCTCTAGGACACTTTTGCATATTTTAATGCTTATGAGTTTGGCCTGGCTGGGATGACCTTTATCTATACTTCAGAAGGACCAGTACTTCCCCCATTGCAGCTTTAGCTCCTGTCGTGCCCACTCCATGCACCCCTTCTATATTAACTCGCTTGCAAGGAGGGGCACAGAGAAAGCTCAATGCCAAGAAAGCAGGAGATAAAAACACACTAGAAAGAGGGAAGTGCCTCAGTCCTTTCCATTCAGAGGCAGATCTGCCTTGAATGGCAGCCCCCAGGACTGATCTGCCTCCAAAGAAGACGGGATCACAAGCAAGTCAGCCCCCTTCAATTCACATTAAGACTTCAAGCTACCCTCTATGTTCTCCCCCCCTCCACCACAAGCTCCTCCTTTCTAACACAAATCTCTCACAGCACGCAGACACACGCACTCCCAGAAAGTGAGCAGCAGTGTTGTGATGTGTTGAAACCAGAGTCCAGTGAGATTCAGCTCTTGCTAATGGCACTTCTTCGTCAGTAAACTATAATTGGCAGCTCTTATCCACTACAAGAGTTTTGCAACACATACCTAAAGAATATGTCAAACTAGATCTTCACACTAAGACCCAAAATTAGAACCAATATCCCAAAAGCAAAGTGACCCTCACTAGCCATTCCCGAGCAAACTAATCAATCCTGCTCAACTGTAAAATGAGATCTGTTATATTTCCTCTGACCCACACGTACATGCACAAAGAACAGAAGCAGAAAGGTAATTTTTAAAGTGACGGATATGGCTGTACATAGTTATAAAACTTATATGGGACTACATACCTTCAAAGTGCTGTGTATTTACCTGCTGTGCACAACCAAAACAAGTGCTATGAACATTTTTAGATTCAGAAATTATTTAGAAATGAGACACTTCTGGCTTAGGCAAACATAGGCTCAGAATATAATTCATTCTGTGCAGGTACCATCTCCTTTATCTCAGCTTAGGGGGTTCTTGCAACAAATCAGGAGCTGTATGTTAACAGGAGGGGAATCTGGCCCATTACAAAATAACTGCGTTTTGCTATGATAGCTTTAATTTATGTCCTAGACCTTCCCAGTCTCCTAACCTAACTCTTTTCACTCCCCACAGAAACACAGCACAAAACCTGCTACTAACTTAGACAAGTTAACACTGTGCTCTTCCTTGCTCCCACAGTTACTCAGACTAACTCTGCTGAAATAGTTTTGCTAAGGGTTGTTGAGGAAGGCTTTTAACAAACTCAAAATCCTCTTACGGAAGATCCTTTCCATCAGCTGATTTTAAAAAGATTAAAATTACTCCCCGCCGAACCATCCCAGATCTGCTCCCATTCACTTTCCCCCAGCGCTGTAGTAAGAGCTCCCATCCGTAAGCAGCCGTCCAGCATAGGAAAGGATCCGCGCTTCTGCCCTACCTGAGAAGTCTGCAGAAGTCTTGGCAAAGTTGCTGAAAGCTGTCAAGCACACGAGTCCGACGAGGAAGGCGGAGGCGGGAGACACATCTGGGCAGCACATCCTTAAGTATCCTCACGGCTTGTTTTCTTCCAGAGAAAAGGAAAGCGCTTTCTGCCCCAATCCAGTACTCCTCATCGCCCGGAAAACAGTGTTATTCCCATTGCTTGGAAGGATCACGGCCAGCAGCGGGGAAGGAAAAGCACTCAGCAGACAGGCACACACACACATATCCCTGGGAGTGAATGAATCCCGGCTGAGTGAGGCTGACGAATGAGACAGACCTACCTGAGCCTTGGCGGAGGTCCCAGGGTCCTAAAAGCCATCGCTTCCCCCAAATTTCCTGCAGACTATTTATTACTGTGCAGCTGTCCAGCAGCGGCACTGCAAGCTGTTAAGGGGGAGAGTCGGGGAGGCTACCCTGGGGGGGCCGGTTTGGAGAAGCCCGGTTGCTGTTGGTTTAGATACGCAGGGATCTTGTCTCTCCGGTGCAGACAGACAGACGGAAGGACGGGAGGTATTTTCAAAGGAGGGGGCCCAAAAACAAAGCGCCTGAATTCACAGGGATTTTTGGAGTGACGGGTATTTGCAGCTGCTGCTGAAATCGGCGTGAGTAGTGGTGTCCTGCCAGACCAGTAAAGGGACAATTCTTGAGCTGTGTCCGCTGTTGAGAGTGACCCTACAATGGAGGAGACGTTGCACAGGCCCAGGGATCAAACCTTCCTGGATCTCATTGCAGGTCTGGGACTGATGTCAGCCCACACAGCCAAAATCCTCCTTAACCTTTGACAGCAGCCAGCCGTGCCAGGCTCCCTCTGTCCCACTGGACCCCTCTCCCCTCCATCAAACTTCAGAGAGGATTTTCCTGCAGATTCTAACCTGTGGTGTTCTGACCCAGGAGACCTGTCTCCTTCCACAGCAATTACTTTAACCTCCAACTAGCATGGCCTTAGCTGCTAACTCAAGCACTGCTCACCTTGCAGAGTTAAAAGAAGGCTCCAGCACACCTGGAAGCACATCCAGTACTTGATCCTGCCTGTTCTTCATCCATATCCTGCCAGCATCAAGCCAGCCATGCTAACTTGGAAGAGCTGAGCTGGGGGGACACAGAGGTGGACTGGACTGGCAGACCCTGTTCTCCCTGGTACAGGAGGGGGATCCCAGGCTTCGGTCATCAGCGTTACCTGCAGCTCAGGCATAGGTCTGCATATAAATAGTGGAAATAGCCAATATATCTAGGCTAGAGCAGAGGCTGAGTGTCAGTGCAGAGAGCAGGGGAGAGTTTTCGTAGGCAAAGCCAACACCAGCTGTTTAGCAGCCTGTGTATACACATACACAAACCTACGGAGCAGCCCCAAATGGGGCTGCCAGGGAAGGGGAGACAGAGCCAGACACACACACAGCTGCTGAACAAAGCTGCAGCTTCTATCCAGCAAAAATAACCTGAGTGGGAATATCCGAGGAAAACCACAACTGGTTTTTATTAGTCTGTCCTGTTCATCCACATGGAATTAAGCAAAGCTTTGCAAAAATATTCACCTTATAACTGAAAACAAGTGCAAGAGACTTCAGCCCAAAGGGCACTCTCTTCTCAGAGCTAAGTACACTTGTAAAGAGTTTCTTACGCTGAAATTTCTAACAATGTTTCAGCTGTTCTCAGATGAAAATCAGACTGGCTGTCGGATTATATGTGAAAGACATTTTCAAGAGTGCCGCCATGAATACCACAGTCGCTGTTTCCACCAGGAATCAGCCCTAGGATGACCCGAGTGCTAGAAGCAGACCTCACTGTAAGTCCTGTGGCCCCGTTTACTTTCTGTCCATACTGCCACTTGCTCAAGTTCCAACCAGCCACACTGAAGATGCAGGTAGTGTGGAAAATCTTGAGTTTGAGCTTGAATTCTGTCCATGCCCCAACCACCCAGACCACATGAACAAGAGGCTGGTCTGGCCTGAGTTGCACCTAAGCAATCCTCCTTCCCACAAACAGCTCTTCACACACTGAGGATCTACAGTGAAGGTGCAGATGAGTCACCTCTCAAGGACAGTGGTGGCTCTGGGTTGACCTGACAGCACAGACATACCCTGTGGTCCAGTAGGCTCTGTACAATCCAGTCCCAGTCCCTCCTTTCTGCAGACAATCCTGCCACCTTACCTTTTTGCAGAGGGCTGCTTAAGCAAAATCAAAGACCAAGAACTTCTATGGGCTGCCTTACTCTTTATTTCACCTGAGAATTTAATCCCACATGCTAGACCTCTCTAACCCATATTCCCCAGGGTTGACCTAACTTTTAAAGAGAAAAGATCAGGACATTTGTTTCCTGGCGTCTATGTGTAATTCTTGTCTCACCTAGTTGTGCTGCCCTCGCTAAGAGGAAGATTCACCACTATTGCCTTATAGGCATGAGATAACCATACCCGTTACCAGATTATGAGTCAAACCTCCTTATCAGCAGGACAAAGAAACAATAGGGCCCCTGGAAATTTATCTGCACCCTGGAAAAGGGAAGCACTATTTGCTGAAACGAGCCCACCCTGTTAGCAGGTGTTGATTTTACTGATTAAAGGGTAATTAGGTTTGGCTGACTCAGTATATGGGGAAGAAAAAAACTGGTGACAAAGGGTTTAAGGCTAAACATGGGAAGTGTGCTTGAGCAGCCCTTTAGGTTATTGTTAGTAAAGTCAAACCCCAGGGGAGGAAGTTTACATCAGTGTCATGTGAGGGCTTTGTTTTTAAGCAAGTTTATAAAGATGCCTTCCAAAAGGAAAGCAGAAAGTAGCTCTTGCTTTTTTTTTAAAAAAAAAAAAAAAAGATATATCAGCTTTTGAGAAACAGACAATTCAGTTAAAGCCCATCTCCATAATGCCCTTATTCCTTAGGGCATGTGGGAACATCAGCTGTGTGTTTCAAACAGAAAGAGGCCACCTGTCCCAACTGCAGCACAGACAAAGGATGGTCTCTCTGTCATGGGGGTCTCATGGGGTGAACATGAATCAAGGGGACACCAATATGGATCTTTGTTTTTAGGAGTAACAGCCCTTGAAATCCAGCCATGCCTTCAAATATGTCTCCTGGAGATAGGTAATAATGCGTACGATGATACACAATCTCCTGGATCCCTTGTCCCCAAAGCCACCCAGAAGCGAGACTAGGCCAGTACTGATGCAGTTCAGCATTACATCTTAGCTTGGAGGAATGATTATTTGGTCTCTTTCTCTCCACAGAGTAACTATGGAGAATGACTGCTTTTCTTTAGACACAGCATTTAGGTATACTTAAAAACACTTCTTCCCTCTAGAAGACCTAGAGCCTTGTGTCTGAGCTGGGTTTTAGTACCTTCCTGATCGTGGCAAAAAGCGCATGGGGTCTACGTGCCCAGCTTAAGAAGCGAAGTCCACAGCACCTAGTTGCATACACAGAGCCCAGGGCTGAGATCCGCATCGCCCGGCTTCCCCTGCAGTAACCCGTGCTGTAGCCACTCGGCACTGAGACACAGGCACACAACCAGTCCCCCTCCTGGAGTACTTCTCCAGCCAGAGCTAAACCACGAGCTAGGCACCTGAATCCCAGCATGGCTTTAGTCCAGGATGCTTAACGACTGTACCTCAGTCCTGCTTTTTGACTCTGATATTTAAGCACATTGTTCTTTCTCCTGCCATACTCCTCTCTCTTGCAGATCCTCTCCTTCTCCTGCTACACATAGAACTGTAATATCTGAAACATGCATGCAAATTCCCAAAGTGCTTTAAAGGCAGTTAAGTACAGCTGCAACTGGGGAAACTGAGGCACTGGAAAGTGAAGCAATTTGTCTTCCAATTTTGTCACCCCAAGATCACTCAGTTTATAAATGGTAATCAGTAATGGACCCAGTCAGGATGATTCCCAGTTTAATGCTGTATGTGCTGATCTTGCTTCCTTCTAGGACTGATTTTTGGTAACGTTTTCCGATTTTTCACTGACCCTGCACCACTAACCTCTATCTTGCTGACTAAACCACCAACAGCTTGAAGAAGGGCTGGTCAGTAGAAGAGCCAGACCAGGATTAGCTTTCAGCTAGAGAACTGTATGCAAGGTTGAAGCCATGCGTGTTTACACAGTCACAAGCAGGTTTATTTGCACAAATGTGCTAGGACTAGTCTTGCTTTCTGAACCCTACTAATAACTTTACTTACTTCTTACTGTGTTTTCCATAAGGTCTCAAAGCACTCTCCAAAAGACCACCGTTGCTTTCTCCCATTTCACACAAGGACGAACCACAGTCATATGTTTGAGGTCACCACTTTTTCAAGGTCAGACAGGAAAAACTGTCAGAGATGAGAAAAGACTAAGTACTTTTAATCTTTAAGTCCAGTTAGAGCTCTCTCTGCTTGGCCACGTTGCCTCCTTGTAAATGAATGTAAATGAATGACAAAGTATACCTGCATTTATACCTATAGAAATACATCTAAACTGGGTGGATGGAGTTCAAATATAAAATAACAAAGCTTCCCAGCACAGTACAGCTCTTTGTTCTTTTTTTATTTTTTTATTTTTCCCTTAAGAGTGTCTTATGGAAACAGATGGGGTTAGTCATGGAAGCAAGCACTGTTTGCTTTCATCAATTTGAAGGCACAGGACTTCACATAATGCAGTTTTGCAATACAACACCAAGTATCTCACAAGTAAAATCCTCCCCTGTCTCCATATTCAATGTTAAACAACAGCTGTGCAGAATATTCAAACTGATAAGCCTTTGAAGTTTTCACATTTTGTGTCACTCAATCACCCCAGTTTACAAAACAAATATAAAACCTGGGGGACTTTGCTCCATACTGGGACAGGTTTGGAGTGGGGGTGTTGCTTTAACATAATTCTGTGCAGAGCAAAGGCCCCAAGTGGTGCACTTATCTCACTAAAACTTTGGGAAATGTTGTACAGAGTGATGCAAACAAATGCACAAAAATGTTAAAAATATTTGGAGACTACAACGTGATCCACAACAAAGCTTAAAACCTTTTCCTCATGTCTGCACCAAATAACTGATGTTGAAACCTCTCTCAGCTGGCATTCTCCTCAGCATAGTGATGCCATGTTCTATCTACGAGGATACTGTACAGTCTGGTGCTTTATCTGGGACCAACATATCCGACTGAGTTTAGCTGGTGCCTTGTGTACGGGATGTTCTTAGGTTAATCACGGCACTAAAACTACAGCGATTTGCAGTTATCTTCATACTTCATCTTTGTACTCCACTGCGAGTCACATGACGATTTCAAGAGACAAGGATTTCAAGGATCAGAGTCCTCAGCCGTGAATCGGACCCTTCCTTTTCGCTGTGTTTCATCTGTCCTGCCTGTTTGGATGTCGTTCCCTGAGATTTTTTGCTATGTGGGCATATAGCACCCAACGGAGACCCTGAAGTTCACTAAGACCTTCAGGACCTGCACTGTCTTCTTATATCTGTAATGGGAAACTATTCTCCCACTTGACCTGACTCATTAGTCTTCTCCTAACAGTTTTCCTGGGAAAATTTCTCCATCAATTGGATGATGGTATGTACTGGCTGGTTTTTTGCCACTGCTGTCTTTCCTTTAGTATATTCTATAGCTCTCTGGGAGTGCTTGTTAGATAAAAGGCTGGATTTTACACCTGGAGATATCTAGCTCTGACCTAGATGGTCTTTGCTTGGAAGAGCAGAGACATCCCAGCTGGTTTAATGTGAGCAGCAGTATGTTTTTTTCTATGATCTCACCTATGGTAAACAAGGGAGAATTGTCTCTATCCTGCTGCTACGTGGGTGTGAGTCATTTCAGGTTACAGACCCCTTTTAGTCTTGATCTCCACTATGTTTTTCCGTTTGTTTACTGTTTTACTACTAACCCTCACAGATAACTTAAATTGTTGTTCCTTTCCATAGGAACTAGAATTCTTCCTCAGATTTTCGTGTCTGGAAGTTCTCTGCTTGTCCTGTGGGAGAAATATGCCATGATGCAATTTGATACAAACTGGGAATCATCTCAACAGTCATCCTTAAAATGATACTTAAAATGATACTACAGGCACCTATCCGAAATCTCATGAGTACGGTGGACTCCACCTGGAGGGCATGCAAGTGCAGTAGCATGAAGGACCATAAAAGCGTCCTTCAGCATTCCCCCAGATCCTCCTGTCCCTCATGGACACACATCCTCTACACACAATCACACCCCATCCTTACTGCAACTACTGTTATAACTTACACTGGACACTTGTATTGGGGAAGCCATTTTTGTTGCCAGAGACCTTCTTTCCCACAAAATGGATTGTTTCCAAGCATAGTCATGTAGCCTTTGTATAACAACCATGTCTATAGTAATAAACTGAACCAAGCAAGGGTTCACACTAGCATTAGGGAACTCCAGTTAACTTGCTTCTAGGGCAAGAGACACTTCCCACTGCAGAAAGCTCAAATTTTACTGCATTCATTGTCTCTGGGCACCTGGCTCAAAGACACATCGCTGATACCTAATGCAGTAATGTTAGTGGACCAGCTACAAAGAACACAGAGGAAGGAAGGAGACTATACAGTGGCTTACAAGAGATTTGCAAATGTCCCCGTTCACCGGGCTAGGCACTGTCTGGACTGACAGCAGTGGCACGTGCAGAGCTGTGTATGTATGCTAATCATTAGCTTAGTGGTTGCAAGCAACCAGGAACTGCATAAGACTAGTATAAAAGGTGGCGTTTCTATACACAAGTAGCTTGCCTCAGAAACACCTCCGCTGAGGTAAAAAGGGACTAGAGCCGACCCAGCTTCCAACCCCTTTTCGATTTTTGCTGGACCAGCCCTTTGCAATAGATGGACAAGCCAGCATCATCACCCTCCCAGCCTCCCCCTGCCCGCCACGCTGGTGCTTGTCTCCACCCTGTTCTGCAGTTATCCCCTGGGTGCTATTTCATGCACAGCCCTTCCCTAGTCATTCTCAACCTGAGATGCTGTTGCCCATGGAGAATCTTTTCTATTTATTACTACACTGCTGACAATTTCTTGCTTCACTTACCAACCCCATCTTGGACATACATAACTAGCCAAACTACCTTCTCCTTTCCTGCAGTGACAAGTAAAATGATTTATTTTCAGCTCACTGAATCTACCCCGACACAGCACACCAGCTAACCTCCACATAACCCTCCCTCTGTAAAATGTACCTTCTGACATTAAAGGAAAAGCAGCTGTGTTCATTAAAAGGAGTCCCAGTCCTAAGTGATGATTTGAGGCAGTCTGCTTTTCACCAAAACAAGACTGCCACAAACGGTGTTATGAATACTTGGGAGAGTTGAGGGCTTCTTCAGCTGGTGTAGGAAGCCAGTGTCCACAACTGCTGCTGCTTTTGCGGAGAAGGAGGCAGAGGCGCAAAGCTTGTAAAGCCCAGTTCTCCGGTGAAAGCCCTGCTGTGAATCCAGAGGAAGCTAAGTGAGACATAAAATGAAGCAGCAGTTTCTCTCTCCCACCTATCTTCTTGCAATAATACTGCACACAGTTGAGCCAGTGTAGTGGAAAATAATGTTATGATTTCTAAAGGGGTTTTACAAAACAAAGGGTATCAGATGACATTTTCTCCTCAGTTTAGTCACTGTTCGCACAGTAGTGAAGAGCAGAAGTTGGCTTGCTTTGTTTAAAATAATGAGAAGCTGTGACTTTGAGCAATTTGTTCATAAATTTTTGTCTTGCTTTTTCTCCTGCATGAGCAGGTTG
Source organism: Scopus umbretta (assembly GCA_013400535.1). Taxonomy (NCBI): domain Eukaryota; kingdom Metazoa; phylum Chordata; class Aves; order Pelecaniformes; family Scopidae; genus Scopus; species Scopus umbretta. Next base: position 36,009 of record VZTL01061641.1, on the reverse strand, counting down.
TGATAGTAGGTATAATTTACTATGACAAACCACTAGCATTAATGCATTAATCAAGAAAAACAAATGGTCCCCCTTTGAAACCTCCTGCCCACCTAGAGAGAGTAATGGGGTTATAAATGGAGAAAGAACAAATATTGACTCTATGAAATGTAAAGGTACCTGGGAGTTCACCCATCAGTCTTTAGATTACACTTGCCTTTCAAGATGAATGGGATTTCTTTCATAATCCATCTTGATTATTTTTTTTCAGCATCTCAGGAAACAGGATGGGGACAGTCAACTCAGTGCTCTCTTCAGGTTTTCAAGATGTTCCAGACTATTTCTGAAGGACGGTACCTTAGATTTCTGGAATGAAGTAGACACTCCCAACCCAAGAGCTGTCTTTCAGTTTGACTTAAGTACTGAAGGAGCTGCCTGGACTGGTCATTGAGTTATTTGTTTGACGGTGTTTCTGGTGCAGCTTTCTGAAAGTTGGCTCCAGAGACTCACCCTCCATCACTTACACTATGGAAACTCAGGGACACAGACACCCCTTGGCATCTGGACCCATACAGGACTCAAGAAGACCCAGGAATTTACTGCCTAAGGGAAAGGTCTCTGGCACCATTCACTGAACTTAATCTTACTTTGTCACACACTCTTCCTCCTCCTCAAAACTCATGATGTCTCAGTCATATAACCTCTGAAGCAATGCTATATATGTTTTCCACACAGACTGTTGGAGTCTACCTTAGATTTATTTCAACATTGGCTTCCACATTAGATTCAATTCCTCTTAAAAATGTCTTACTGAATCAGAAAATTAGGAGAATTGAGTGTTTCATGAATTCTGAGATAAGGCAGTGTTGCTGTCCCTTCTGCAACCTTTAAGGGTGCCAGGTATCCCACAGGGAACTCAATACTAAGTGGGGACACACCCAAGAGCCAAAACCCCAAGAGAAACTGCAAAGCCAGTCACATCTTAAATTCTTGACGATCTGAAAACACCACAGATTCCAAGGGGAATTTAAAGACACTTCTGACTCTGAACATAGGGCCAGTATCTACTGAGGCACTGGCAAAGCTGCCAACAGACCAGTTCATAACTCATATATCACCTACACACTGATAGAAATCATTGGCACCTGTTTTTTTTTTTCTTCTCCCGCAAAGGTTATATGATAACAATATATCCTTCAGGGCAGGAATGCAACAAAGAGAAAGGAAACAGAAGAAAATAGGTGTGCATGAACACACTGGTGATGTGCCATGAAAGCCATGCCCATTGCAAGAGGCACTCCAGGAGCCTTGGGCTCAGGGGAGCAGATGTGATCGCTTCTCCAGCAACTGCATGCGAAGGGTAGAACATGCAGTTGGTCTGGCAGGAATAACCGCATGTGACTCCAACAGGATGTATGCTCCAAAACGACCGAGGCCTGGAGGCGTTTTGACAGAAGGAGCAGAAGATTTTCCAGTCCATCGCTTCTCCAAGCTCAGTGCTAGGATGCAGTGTCTGAAGAACTGTTCTCCCTCTCCTCTTCACTTGCTCTACAGTAAAATAAAAAATGTAATTGTGGATGCTTGATGGCCACTTTAATGAACAGCTGTTCAAGCCAGAAGGGTCTGGCATCTTAGGTTATTTTAAGCAACATTTTGGGGTATCTCTGATTATTGTTTCAGCAAGGTCAACTCACCTTAAGCTAACCAACAACTCATGTCTCATTAAAGAGGAGCTTCCAGAAAGACTAGAGCTGCCATCAGATTGCTTAAATAGTCTAATAAAATCCACTATACTCAAACCTTTCCAGAGTAGTTTATAGAGCTGTTTTGATAACTGGGATAAACAAGACACAGAGGAATCCAGGCATTGACTTGTGCCCATGCTGACATGGTTGCGCAACAGAGCCTGAAGGATTCAGATACTCCTGGACTGTGTGATACACATGGCCCCTCATTCCAAAGGGAGCTACGTCTGCTCCACCAGCCACTGGTAAGGCTACAGCAACTGTAATGACTTGACAGTTGTTCTGTAAAGCGCACGATTTAGCTAGGACAAAAGCAGACTCTCGGCCACTTTTCTCAAGAAGATGTCACCATGCAAGCCACGGAGCTGTGGAGCTACTCCACACCATGGAGTCTGTCCTCATCCTTACAGTTAGCTTCCTTGGGCCTCCATTCCTCCCACTGGAAAAGCAGCCCAGGAGACCCTCAGAAGTGCCGGATAACAGCCCAGCACCTCCTAGCAATAAGGAGCAACTGAATGCTTGAGGGGATTCACCCTGCAGACTTTCTTCCTCCCACTCTGACATTTGGGTGACACCTCTGTGAGCGGGGATCACTTCCAGGCTCTGTACCTGGTGTTTCAACTGTACAAACCAATGAAACACAGACAAGAGGACAAGAGACGCATTTGTGCCACACTGTTGCATAAATGTCAGGGGAAGGAGCTTCACTCCTGAGGTAACAAATGCCAAAGTAAGGTTTTAAAAATGAATTACCAAAAGCAATGTTTCCACTTTCAAATCCAACTGAAACCAAACCATGCCAAGCCCTGAGGTCTGTATTGAGCCAGTGCTCATTCCTATTCATGAAGGAGAAGACCACAAGGGTTTTCTGCACACCCGGAGAGAAAGAGGTGGGGAAGGCCCTCCATAAGCCAGCCCCATTTCTTTTGGAATCTGGGGACATCCAACTGCCTCTTCTCAACCCTGAATGCACAACAGACCACATCTCCAGAGCAGCTCATCCCCTTGTAGGCATCTCTTTCTGTTTAGAGACACAGTAACAATAACAGCAGGTGCTACCACCTCTTGCTGTGTTTCCTCTAAAAAGACATCCAAGTTCCCTCGGGCAACATGAAAATTCACTCCCTTCTCCACACCCCCTGACACTCCACAGACAGCTGTGTTGGGGCTGCTGCAACATGGCCTCAGGTGTTTAGAAGAAATCTCTGTGGTTTCAGACCGCAAGACAGCCTGTTTCAGAAGGTGATATTGACAGCCTTCATGCCGGTGCCGCAGAGATTGATGTATGTATCTATGCCGGGACTGAAGCACCGCGTCCCTGGCCTCATGGGGACGTGAGCAGGTTAAATCCAGACAACATATGTTAGATGCAGGTAGGCAGGTCAGCTCGAGCCAGGAAGCAGCCTGCCCCTGTTCACACAACTCAGAGTAGGAGCCCTGCCCCAATGCTGCTAACAAGTTTTGGTGTTTCTTAACTCACACTCAGTGTCATACAAACCCAGATGTGCCCTAGACCTCAAGTAGCTGCCTCCGAACTTGTTCTGAGCCAACACCAGTACAGCCAGTTGGGCATCTCCACATCAGAAATGTATACTCGTTCCCTATCTGGCCAAAAGCAATATATGGTCAGGTCTGTTCTTGGGGCTTTGCTTACAACAAAATGGAGCTAAAGCACAGAAAACAAAAATGAGTGGCTCAGGGTCACAAAGAAAGGGTGGGGCAAAAGACAAGGCAGCTCTCCTTCATCCCAGGGTAGTCCCTAAACATCTGCCTTTTTTCTGCTAATAAGCCAAACCATCATTCAGTGACATCTTTAGCAAGGAAATGCATTTCTACATAGGTCCAAGAGAGATCAGTTACACTGCTGACCTGAGAGAGAATACGTTGTCTTTATCTGCAAGGACACGAACATCAGGGAAGGAAGACAGGTCACTGAAACGCCCACGCCAAAACAGATTTGGCTTTGAAATAGGCTGGAGGTGGGAGCATGCCCAGCTGGATAACTGACCGAACCCGACCTCTCGATGCAATATTGTGGCCAAAAGGGCTACCTCAGTACTGGATATAAACACAGTTGAAGACTGTGAGCTATCATTACCTCCATATTTGGGATGACTGTTAGCACTACTGAACTGTCATGTTCAGTTTTGAAACAAACAGTTCAAGAAGGATGTTGAACTACTAGAAGAGACTTCAAAGACAGTAACGTGAAGAATGACATTTCATGGAAGACCTTGGCCCCACCTTACTTCCATAGATGAGAGGGGATCAGACTAAACGCTATTTATTTTCCACCTGTCTGGGCTTTCTTCCCAAGGAAACCCAGATGCTCAGACAGGGAACTGCAGTGCATTTTGGCAGGAACCAAAAAGAGCTGCAGGGCACAGCATCCCTAGATTGAGTCACAGCTGCTTAGGCATTGTGGAAACACATCTACAGCGTGCTCCATGGGACATCCCTGCTTTTCCAGGGTAGATTCAGTCAAAACGTCTTATCAAAAATAACTTAGAGACTGACTTGACCATGACTATCTGAGAGAAAGACACACTCTTAGTAACAGGGGGCTGTAATTCAAGCTGGGCAAGCAGTCACAAACAAATTTTGTATAGGAGCAGTAAGGAACCACAGGTGAGCTTCCCCAGGACCTGACAGGGGGAACTAGAAATATGCTTAACTCAAACAGCATTAATTCAGAGAAGTCCCAAAGCCTGTTTAATCTTTGCCAGATCACCTGAGCACAGTGATGCCTTTATGAATTTCATCCTACTCCTTGAAGCATTTTACAGAAATTATTAACTCCTGTGATTATAAAGTGATCCCTAGTTTCATAGATTTTGTTATATAGGTAGCCTATAGGAAAAGTAGGAAGGTAGCCCTTCCTCTACTCTATCTGACCTGCTTAATGAAGAAACTCAAGCTGAGTCCATTGTACCTGCATTTCAAACTCAAGCAAGCTGTCCCTGAAAAAAGAGACCCAAGAACAGGGTATCCACCACGAGTAAGAAGCTCACACAGTACAACTGATGAACCTAAGGGAACAGCTGTCTGCAAGTCAACCTTGATAACCTGCACTTGTGCTCTTTAAAAATGGAAAGCTGGGGCATGCCTGACAGGCTTAGCCAAGCAAATCAGTGGTGCCTTGATGTCAGTGTGCCACAATAGGCCACGCAGGAACAAGACACAGGGTGCAGGGCACTGTAGGGCACCTCAAATGAAGTGAGGTTCACCTACAGTGACTTGGGAATCCCTGAGCTCGATGCAGTACCAGGCTGTCAAGATGGTCTTGTTAGGCAGCAGTCAACAGCGGTCAGCCAAGGAGTTAGAAATGGCTCCTTTACACCAAAGCATCCAATTCTCTTCTTTAAAGACAGCTGTGAGCCACAAATCTGCAGTTTTCCAAGTCATAACCCACACATCTCCTTACAGCTGTTTAGGCATCTCCTCGATCACCATTAAGTTATTGGAATTACCCCTATATATGCTCTGTTCCTTACCCCCCAGAGATATATTCTTCTGACTTTTTAATAGTGCTTAGGTAGTGACAAGAACTTAAAAAAAAATTTTTTTTTCAGAAGGAATTTTGCTTCATGTGGCATGCTGGATGGAGGTATTTTTGTATTTTAAGGTTCAGAGTGCCCTCTTCTGTCCCACCTGTATCTGATTATTAACTCCCATGTTAGACCAGCAGGTTGTTGAGAAATACTGTCACTTGTCTTCTGCACACCCTATCATCTTCTAAACAACAGTTAAGAAACCAAACAAACTAGAAAATAACTCTCATTAACATGGGGGCTCAAGCAGACTACAAAGTCAGCTGCCACCACTAAAAAAGGCCGGGGGAACATCACAGGCAACATGATTGATCTAATTAGTTGATGAGGTCAGACATATTTTGAAGTGAATCTCTGCAAATTTTAAACAGGGGGGTGTTATTTAATAGGTCCACACGCTGCATTTAACCTTTGCCTCTCTCCTGCCTGAGTAGCTGCTAATTGAATCCAGACTGCTACTGACACCTGAGGAAATCTGCCTGAAACAAACATATTAAAAGCACCTCAATAATACAAATGTATGTAATCATTTCTAAATTAACCGTGGGGAAATCACTGGGACTGCAGGTTATCTGAGTTACGGACAGAGCTAACAATGGCCCAGAAAAATTTATTAGCGGAGGCTTTCTATCACGAAAACACACAGCAGTGTGTTTCTGGAAAACATATAGCCACTTTTGTGCAGCAAAGCCAGCATTCATAAACTGTGGTGGACCTCCTCAATGTCCCAAGGAGCTACTACGAGCGTGCCTGCACTGTTGTCCCAAATAGGGTCTGTCTATCTGCTGTGCACGAAGCCAATCTTCACACGCTGAGAGGAGATACTGCTTTATTTCATTTCTGCGCAGGGATGGGTGCTAGGTGGCAATTCCACAAAGCTAGCGCACCTACCAAGGGCTCCCCTAACTTTTATGCATTACAATTAACACACCGCACCTATCTACTGCATTAAATGAGCTAAGCATATTGGTCTTTCATTGGTTCATATCTTCTTTGCTTAAAGTTACAGCATGATTTTAACGTACTACGCATGCTCAAGGGGGAGGAGGGTAGTCTTTCTACTTTTTAATTGAGCCAGTGGTCGCGATCTCCCGCTGCCAAAATTACCTTTTTTCCTGCTTTCCTTCTTGGCAGATCTTAAGCTCACGGTTTAATAGTCAGGATGATACATCACCTCGTATCCTGTCCCTGGGCAATTTGTCAACCACGTTAACGAACTCGGGGATCTATTAAACCTACACCCAAGCCCAGCGAGGGCAGGACTTTGCAACGGGCGTTTCTACGGCAGCACCGCCGTTGGGCGGCCAGCACCACGCTCCCGCCGCTGGTGCCGAGGCGGAGCGCTGGCTTTGAGGCCCAGCGCCACGGCAGCCGCCCCTCTCCCCTTCCGCGCCCGCTGTAGGGCCAGGGGTGCTCCCTGGGCCCCCTCTGGGGTCCTTCTCCCCCAGCCCAAACCTGCCTGAGGGACGGGGGCGAAAGGAGCCGCTTGGTTCCCCTCCTGCCCTCGAAGGGAGCTCGGGGCACCAACCGCCCACCCCCGCCGCCACCCCCTGAGGAGGCCAGGCGCCATTTGGGGCGCCACTCGGGGTCCCCGCTTGGGGCCCATCCTTGCGGCAGGGCCCAGCCGTGGCCCCACGGCCCCGCCGGCAGGGCCCCTTCCCCGGGGCCACCCCGCAGCCGGGGGTTGGCGTGGGGAAACCCCACAGGAGCCGCCGTCGGAGAGCAGGACCGGCGGCCGCAGCCCCCGCTTCGCGCTCGGGGCCGCTTTGGCCTCCCGCGCTCGCCGTAGCGGCCCTGCGCGCGTGCGCCGGCGGGCCGGAAGCGGCCGCCNGTTTCTGGAGTTACTGAAAGCAGTGAAACATGAAAAAAAAAGTATAGCAGTAAACACTTTTGCAAATTTGGAGTTCGTGTGTGAGGTTCTCCCTGTGTCCTGGTTTCAGCTTAATTCAAAGCTCATTGTCTTCCCAGTAGCTGGCACAGTGCTGTGGTTTGAACTTAGTATGAGAACAATGCTGATGACACACGGATGGTTTAGTTGTTGCTGAGCAGTGCTGACACCAGGCAAGGACTTTTCAGCTCCCCATGCTCTGCCAGGGGCACAAGGAGCTGGGAGGGGGCACAGCCAGGACAGCTGACCCACCCTGCCCACAGGGCTATTCCATACCATACGGCGTCACGCTCCGTATAGAAACTGGGGGGAGTTGGCTGGGGGGCAGCGATGGCTGCTCGGGGACGGGCTGGGCATCGGTCAGCGGGTGGGGAGCAATTGCATTGGGCATCACTTGTTTTGTATATTCTTTTATCATTATTCTTATTTTCTCTTTCTCTGCTGTCCTATTAAACTGCCTTTATGTCAACCCATGGGTTGGGTTTTTTTTCCCCCTATTCTCTCCGCCATCCCACTGGGGAGGGGAGGGTGAGTGAGTGGCTGTGTGGTGCTTGGTTGCCAACTGGGGTTAAACCACACACCCTGTTAAAAGCATGCACCTTTTCAGTATGCCACAAGGTGAAAGGGACACGGCTCCTGCATCTGCCTTTGCCTTAGGCCTTGAGATCAACTGTGAGCACATCCATAACTGTTTGTGAAATGGAGTTGATGTCAGCAGTGGTAACCTTTGTGAGACGTCTCTTGTTCTGGCTAGTTTTGTTGTCACCTCAACCCGTTTGCAGTGCTTTAAATGACGTGGTGGTTAAAACTGCAGTGCTGTGTCTGGAAGGAGAGCGATAGTACTGCATTGTTCATCTGCCCCCTACTCACCCCCTGCCCCAAGAAAAAAACCCACATAGCATGTAGGCAGCCTAGGAAAGGGGAAGGTATTAGTAATCAGCCTATAAAAAATTTCCACTCTGTCTTCGGGTCTCTTGGTGGAAACATCTTTAAGAAGCGAAGAGTCTCCATGGCTCTTCTAAGAAATGCAGTGTGTGATGCGGCAGCTGGGCCGAACAGCGAGCTACATTTAAATGATGTTTCATTCTCCTGAGATTGTGCAGCTTGGAAGATCAGGAGTGGGCTTGATGTTGTTTATTGTCCGTGCAGCTGCCCGTAGCTGCACGTTGCCCTGTGCTCCCCGCGCAGCCCCCGTAAGGTTTGTAAGGGAAGTTTGTGTTTGTCCACCTTTTCTGTGTTGGGCACTTCTCTCCTGGCCGGATCCAGGACTTTTAAGATACATCTGTACTAGTGAATTAAATGTGTCCAGCTTCATCCTGTAGCAATAAGGCCAAGGGGTCTTACCATCCGAAGTGGAGTGACCCCGTCCGAATGGCCGGTTGGAAACGGTCCTCAGCCCAGGCCAATACCGGGTCAGGAAGTGTGCCTTCAACTTGGCAGTCAGACAGTTGAGTTCCAGGGCATGAGGAAATTCCTTGGCATGGTTTAATTTATTGGGGCAGAGCATAGTTTTGGGAGTCCCTTTAAGCTTCTCTAACACAAAAGAACATGTATGTGGTGTCTCCTGTAGGCTCTGTTTGGCTGTTTGTAAAAACTGGTAATAGATTGTTCCTTATCTGTTACTATAAAGTCATCAAATAGTAGGTGTTCTGTCACGTGGATTACAATTAAACAATTAAACAGGTGAAATAACCTGTTCCTAAGCTGTGACAGCAGTAACCGAACTGTCGTCTTTCAGCTGGCTCCTCCGAGACCAACATTTATTGTTGTTTTTGAAAAAAATCTGCTTAAAAGAACAAAAGAAAACCAAGCCAACAACAAAAACCCACAAAAAACCTTTCGGGTAACAAAAAAGGAATTGGTAACTTCATGAACTGCAGTTTGTATCTCTGAAAAGGCAACTGGTACTGGTGGTGAACAGGTGGTAATTTCTAATTTTTAGGTCAAATACTTGGACTTTTCTAGTACTTTTTATGCAAATGCTTTTCTTTTATACTTAGAAAAGTTTGGATTTTCTTACAGGTTCTTGAGCCCTGAATTTATACCTCCCAGAGGGAGGACAGATCCTCTTAAATTCTATATAGAAAGAAAGGATATGATACAGAGACGGAAAGTCTTCAACATCCCAGAGTTCTATGTTGGTCAGTAACAGAACTTTCATAATTTTGTCAATATTGTTCGTTGGGTGGGGTGGTAAGAAGTGTGGTTGGATGTTGTAGAATATCACAGACCATCACAGTATCAGGTGTGTTAGATGAACGAGTATGTGTTTCTATGCTTACTACTTTGTTTCTTAATTTCATAATTATGTCCAGTTTCCATTAAAAATGTAATACTAATGTGTGTGGGTTTTTGTTTTTTGTTTGTTTTTTTTTTAAATCCTGGCACTTTAGCATATGGTTTACCAGTAAAGCTCAAGAAAGGAAAATACATTCGATTATTTGTATTCAATTTGCATAATGAAGAGTAAAAGATAAGGTGAAGATTCAAAGTTGAAGAAGCTTCTTAGTTGATGTGCAGAATAATTTTGACATTAATTCAGGGTGTGTTAGAAGTTTATTCTGTTTCTGGCAGTTTTTAGTGGAAAATAAAACATTTTCAAAATGTACTTAAATATGTGCACTTTGTGACGCTTTTCCCACATTTTGATATGTGTTTACTTGAAGAGTTTGGTTGGTTTGTTTGGAGGTTTTTTGGGTTTTTTTTTTTGTTGGCAGGCAGCGTGCTGGCCGTTACTACTGCAGATCCATATGCCAATGAAAAAGCCAACCGGTTTGTCGGCATCTGCATTCAAAGAGGAGGAAAAGGACTTGGCGCTACCTTTGTCCTTCGGAACGTTATAGAAAACCAAGGTGGGTTTTTAACTGTGGCAATTATGCTAGGAACGGTAAGCAAAAAAATGTTAGGGTTGTATGTTTGGAATAGCTGGTGTAGAAATTGAGTCTGTGGAGGGGATGGCAATAGATTAAAGTGAAATTGTGAGTCTGCCTCCTCGGGGATCCTGCGCGTTTAAAGCTGTATAGACGGAGATGTTGATGTGCTGTGTATTAGAAGGCATGGAACTCCTTAGTAATTTTTTGTCTATATGCTCAGCGACTTTTAGATCTGTATGCTCAGGAGACTGCATGTGATCCGCTGTGGTTGTGCTTGTATTTGAGCCTGGGCAGGCTACTGCTAGCCATGTAAATACTAGCCCAGTTTGAGCAGTGTGTAGTTGCGTGAACTGGGGCTGTATGTGTGAACTGCTTAACAAGCCACAGAGTAGCAGAGGCTTATAATAGGTTCATACTCTGGTTTATGACAAAATGGGGGGAGGAGATGCAAATACTGATGTTCTGTGAGCGAATATGAAAGGGGCAGATGTCTTTTTACATACACTCCACATACAATGAGATGGATGGCACCAACCCTTGTAACCAAAAGGGAGTAAAGCATAAAACCAAGCTCATCTTCCTTAAATTCAAGCCATTCGATGTCCCTTAGGCCATTCTGTTACCAAAGACTTGATTTACAGAAGAAATCTGCGTGTACACAATGCACGTGTACAATCATGTGTGCACACAGCACTGATAAGTAAAAAGCAGTTCCTGAATAATACAGGAGTGTATAACACTAATTTGGCATTAGTACTTCAATGAATTTGGTTCATTAAACCAGACTTTCTGTCTCTAAGGTGTTGAAATATGTTATGAACTATACAATCCTCGAATCCAGGCGATTGAGGTTCTCAAGCTAGAAAAGAGGCTGGATGACAACCTGATGTACCTGCGAGATGCCCTCCCTGAATATAGTACTTTTGATATGAATATGAAACCTGTGTCTCTCTTAGACCATGAAGAAATTCCTGTAAATAAGGTAGGAGCTGCGTGTTTGACAGGGAAAGTGGAAGATAATTTAGCTTTCATATACGGTGATATCCTGGAAGGCCGTCAATTGGAAGGCCTCCATTGCATTAGTTACCCGGGTGACAAAAGTATACAAAATACAGCAAGTCCTTATGCTGTTTCTATAGAGAAAGAATGTTGAGAATGTAACTATCTACCATCCTCAGTAGTTAATTTTGAAGACATGCAAGGAGTCGTGGCCTCCACATGCCTCTGTGTAACACTGTGCAGTGAGGAAGGCTTTTCTTACAGCAGCGTTATTGTTAACGTTGTTATGAGGGGGGAGTGGTAGGTGTCAGGAAAGAAGGTAAGATGGGAAGAGTCAGCTAAAATCCGCATCTCGGAGAAGATCAGGAACCAGCAGACCTCATCAAGGAGGGCTGTCCAGTAACTCAGGCTGATCATTCCTCCCTTTCATGCTGCTTTTCCTTAATAAGGAACAGTAGAACTACAAAAGATGAGTTAACTTCACTTTGTGTGTCAATTTAAGGACTGTAATAAATCAAGACCGTTAATTAATAAGTTTTACAAGATATGGTTGCAGTCACACGAACACAAAAAATTCCTTTTCTCGTAGCAGTGTAAAGTAGTGCTTCCTTAACATATTAACATACTGACAAATTGGTCTGTTTTCTCTTAGTTTCCTGCTGTTAGAGCAGTGGGTTTGTTGTTTGGGTTTTTTTTTTTTTTGCTAAGCTCACAATCAAAATTCCAATTACTTAATATCATTGTCTTCCCTAATCTTTCACCCTAGCTGCAGGTACGAATGAAGCCTAAGCCATGGTCAAAACGGTGGGAAAGGCCAAAATACAATATAAAAGGAATAAAGTTTGAGCTACCTGAAAAAAAAATGAAAGAAGCACAGAAGTGGAGCCAGCCATGGCTAGAGTTCGATATGATGCGAGAATATGATACTTCAAAAATAGAAGAGAAAATTTGGAAGGAAGTGAGTGAAGAGCTTAAAAAATAAGTGTTTTTTGCAGTCTAGGAATTACTGAGAAAATTAATATTTACTTGGAATTTACTGCATGGTTATCACTTGCCAAGTTTTGTATATATACGTAGGCAAAAAACAAAAATAAAGTGAACCTTTCCAGAAAACTTTAAAGCGTACAAACTTCTGTCACTGAACACTAACTTTCTGTTCCTGAAAACAGCCACTCCTTTTTCTGAGGAGTGCAATGCCACGTTCACCCCTTCTCCAGAAGCGAGAAGCCTCCTTTTTTAAATTACGGTTAACAAGAAGGGTTTGTATCACCCTGCAGTTAGTTGTGCTGTCATTTCCAACTACTCTCTTTACAGACCAGGTAGTGGCCAGTTGTAGAACTGCTGGACTTGTACCTTCAGAAATGGGCTACAGCAGGGAAGCAGACAAGTCTGAGCCAACTGTACACTCCCAGAGTAAGTGCTGGTTAGTTTGCCCATTAAAAAAACCATTCTGTTTCTGGTAGAGCAGCACTACTAACCTGCCACCAGAGCAGCAAATACAAACGCTCCAAAACCAGTTTTGAAGAACTGAGCCAGGTTAAGCCAAATCACGTGAATTAATGTAAGGTTCATGATGAAGTGCTCACAAAGTATCAGAGTAGGTTCTCAAGGAGCAGTAATTTCATAAAACACTACTTCCACAGTAGAAGCACACAGGGTTTCTGAGCTCAAGCGTTAGCTGCCTTCCCATGCTTACAAGTACTCTTTCTTCCAGAAAAAGATCTACAGAGCTAAGTTGTGATAGAACATCTGTTATATTTTTATATAGCTCATGGCATGTTTGTTGGCATTCTGAGAGGAAAAGCAACAGAAATTCACCGTTACGAGAAAACAGGATTTGCAACATAACTCCTGAAAGGTAACGAAGGCTAATGACGAAGGCTAATGGTGTCTGAGGTGTTTTCACACTTCTACTAGCATTCTCATCACACATTAAAGAATTGAACTGTAGGAGTCATTAACACAGCAAAATAGTTTTACTTTCTTTTCAAAATAAAACAATTATTTTAAAAGTCTTCTATTGTCTGGAACACTGATCAAAACTATTTACAATTAAAATATTTTACAAAAATATATTTTTAACTTTAAAAAATGTAAAAGAAATCATATGGATTAAGTCTGCAAGAGTTAAATTCTAGTCCTGGGAGATTTTGAAGAAATACAGTCACAAGTAAAATACAGAGTCTGATGCACTACAGTTTCTACAATAAAGCATCCTTGGTATTCTGTAACACTATTTATCGCAAATACACAAAGTTATAAAACATTAGAAATCTAGTAAGGGTATGATGAATTCAGGTTCAGTAGATCTTAGGGGGAAGCAAAAGGAAGACTTCCCTAATTTCACTTTACTAGCAAGTAACTGAAGTTGTTCTTGTGCTTCTCATCATCAAGATGCCCGTTATTAAAAGCCCGATAAAGCAAGATGTGCGGCAGCTCCGGGTGCGCGCGCATGAGATACGCCTGTATCACTCAAATACAAAAGTACGCACAGCAGACACCATCTTCGTTACGTGTTTGCTCTCCCCCAGCTGTTCTCCTGTGCAGCTCTTGCCTCGCTGAACCCACGTTTACCATCAAATAAACATTCATCGAACTCCTTTCCTGCATCCTTTTGTGTCAGGGTCAAAACCCATGCAACATTCCGAATTCTTTTTCGCCAGGGATGGCTTAACGACAACCCTACCAAAATCACTGTGGACCACGAGTTAGAAGAGCTCCATGACTGGGGAGTCAGAGAGTGATATTTAGCGATATAATACCAAAAACAGCTTGCAAAGTTGGCTACTCGCTAGCAGCGATAAACCTTACAGGCACTCATTCTCCTTCCAGAAATCCTTCCAAAAAGGATAAAGCAATGAAGCATTTTCATACGTTTTAGAATGCCTGAACCATCGCTTTACTTTGACAACTGAAACTTTTAAAAAGACTCCTTAACCTAGGAGTAGATGGCAGTAGAAGACACTTGGAAAAAAAAAGTCCTCAAGTATTTAACACTAAGACAGTGATTACCACTAAATGTGAGTAGGTGGGGTCCACTAATGAAATTTCGTATTAGAACTGTTTTAGTGTTTGTTAATACCAGGCTTGTTTCAGTAATATAAATGTTCCTTCCAAAATTTCCTATTTCCCAATCATGAATTTAAGGTGTTCAAGTTTGTACTCTTCAATGAAGTCTTCAACAATATGCAGAGCTTTGACTTTCACCAGCAAGAGAAGAACTTCTTTTGTTTCATCACTATGGGAGGGAGGGAAAAAAACATTTACATAGCCACACTTCTGTACCTGACTTTTAAGTACACTTTATGTATATTAATTTTAAAAAGAGTCAGGTATCTCTCCTTGGCCCCTTGTCATCAGGTGACCTTGGCTACACCGATCAGTAACAGCATCCAACATCTGGCACCTCAAACTACATTAACCTAGAACAGCAGCAGCATTCCTTTATATTATGGACTCCATCTTTCATTTTATCCATGTACGTGTCAAGAACATCCTTGAAAGCATCAATACGCGAGGCTTAAGGAACTGAGAAGTAACACAAAGTTTACAAGGAAGTGCTTGAATCCCAAGGGAAGCCTTATCTCTTACCTGTGGTTATTCTTGTGCAGCGTATGGGCACACTGCAGCAAGTGCTGGCAGAAGTTCCGTAACTCAGGGAGAGGTGATCCACTTTTAAGATCTTGGAACCATCTTTCTGGGAGGCACGCGACCACCTGTTCACACAAAAATATTTGGAAAAGTTTAAAAAGAAAAGCCTTTCAGTATAAACAAGTCACATCACTTGTGACAGGGACGACTTCTTTTTAGCAGGGTCAGTCGTTACCAGTATGTGTTTATTCTTTGAAACCAAGACTGACTGTCCTTACAGATAGTTATTCTTAAGAACCTATGGACCAATGCTTGCTCTAAAATGCTTCCATGCACCAAGGTCATCAAAAACATTTAAAAAAAAAATTAAAAATAGTTTAAATGTTAAAATTTTTTAAATAATCCATCTTCAGTCTAGACCCCTCCATGAAAAAAAGCCTTTAGCATATACTTCCAACATACATGTTATGTTTTACCTTATTAAGCTTTTCTATATTATCTGGCCCTGGTGGTGCGTTTAAGAGGTTCAGAAGAAGGTAACGATTCAGCAACTTGCTCAGTCCCAAATCACGGACCGACTCTTCTTGTACAATCCCATCCCAAAGAAGAATATTGGAGAGCAGCTGCAGTAAAGAAGAAAGAAGAGAAAATGCACGCTTGGTGGCTAGGTGTGCTAAAACACAATATTAAAGTCTTATGTTTAAAAAATATGTAATGTTATGTCCATCCAATTTAAGCACTCAAAACCCAGGATTCACTGTCTCTAAATTTACTGCCAGTTAGCCACTAATAAGATGCATATAGTAAATAATCTTATCAAGTAGGATTAATTAATTTTTCATGTGCACATGAACTGTACCCTAATGTATGTATGTGTGTGTGTATATATCTATCTATATATATATATGTATGTATGTGTGTATGAATGACCTCCCAAGGTAGGGAAGAGCATTTTACCCTTCTAATAGGTTAACAATTTGTTAAGGCCCAAGTACAGAAGACAACTGTGCTTTATTCTTTTCACAGAAGAGCTAGCAGCCAAATCTGAAAGCATGAAAGAAGGAAAGAGTATTTAAGACACTCCCCCTACAAGAAACATGGACCAAGAACAAGTGGCATCCAATTCCAGGCAAGCCTTCAGAGAATCCAAGGCAGAAGTAAAAAAAAAAGAAAAGTAACTACATCTGCTTGGGATTAGCCTACACACGGTCCCTCATAACACGAGGGAGGTTGGCAGCCGCTGTTCATAGCAGCATGGGTTTTTTTTGCAGTTGATCTCAGTATTATTTGATACTGAGCTTTCTTCTGTTGCCCCTATCACTATACATCCTTACACTTGTTGTCATGTTTGAGTCTGATGTAAGAACACGACTATTTTTTCCCCTTAACTCAGAAGAGGTTAATTGTAAGGTGTTAATCTCAAGGTAATGTACCCTCACAGGCACAGCATGTTATCTTTGCAGCCACCAGTCAAAAAGCACTCACAAAGCCCACCACCTTTGCCCATTTCTCCGGACCATCCGACGGGACACTTCCTTCTAACTGTGTGAGCGACTAAAACATAGATCAAAGAAAAAGGAGTGCTTCCACTGGCCAGCATTAATCAGGGAAGTACACCACGTAGTAGCAAGCAGCATGTTTAAGCCCTAAAGCTACACTCCGTACCTACACTAGGCAAGTTCAGCAACCCCAGGGTACAAACGCCGAACCTCCCTCATCTTTTGCATTAGAAGAGATCCTGGCTCACTTCTCACCCAAGCCAGTTGGTATTCTTCCATGCAATTTCTGGGCATGGTTTAGAGGCCATCCCTAATAAACATTGTGAAGATGGCAACCCGTATCGAAAGCCAGGGTTTAACAGCGTGAACGGGGGGGCTGCACAATGGCAGTGGGACTCAGTGCCAGAGCACAGTCTCAAGCACAGGTGAGTTACACTAGTCTAAGTATAAAGTAAGTCCCAAGAGTTGAACACAGATGAGCTGCAGTACCATTTACCCTGGGGGGGGACCAAATTCACACCTCCACTCCAGAAAAAAAAATGATGTAACAACTCCTCAACAGATATACAGAGCAAGAACGCTTTAAACTACTCCCCATTATCACCCCTTCAAAGAGGACCACTGTGACAGTGAAGACAGAAATCAAAAGCTAAAAGGAAAAAACTTCAATCCACAGCAGAAAGCACCCAGGCCTGACCTCCAGGACAGCACAGTCATAGAAGGTGGGATCAGAATCCCAAGTCTGCCTTGGTTTTTGCTATGTGTCCTAACCCCCGAGTATTAAGCTCCCTCTTGCTTTCTCTTCATCCATCCACAACAGATTCCTGCACAGCAGCTCACAACAGGAGCAGAGGTGACAAATGTTTTGCAAAACAGAGCTCAACACATCCAAATTTCCAGGCTTTTCAGCAGAAAGGGAAGCTCTGCATCACGACAACAGGAAGCACATGCAGGGCTAGACATCGTGAATAGCAGGGGAACTGCAATACTGTCTGGGATTTTAATGGGGTTTTGTGCATCTAGATCTCATCTTTAGTAAGAATCCAAATCTACTCCTAGAGGAAACACATTTTAAGTAGGAACTGAATCACAGGCATTCAGAAATTCCCAACTCAACACCCCAAAAGTAAAACTATACTGATGCGCTTATACGAACACGCAGTGATTATATTCTACAATGAGGGTTAGCATAACTAACGCCATTTTGTAAGGCAAACGGCCATTCTCCGTGACTGAGCTGGTCACACATTAGCCCCCTTCCCCTCATTGTCAGGCCCCGAAGGTCCCATGCACCAAGGAGACAAACCAAACAGATTTCTTCTCCCCGTCCCGGTCAACCCCAAGGCTCCTGGGCACCAGGTGACTCCTCCCCTCCTTACCGGCCTGGAAGGTCTCCGGGACCGGCCGGCCAGGCGGTGGTGGTGATGACCCCATCGCAGAACAGGGCAGCGTAACAGCGCACAGCACACTGTCTGTAAAACTAAGCAGTCACTAGTCCTAAGGGGAACTTGCACCAGAACTGCTGCTGGACAGCACGACTCATGAGCCCCCCCCGGTGGCCAGGGACACCTCTGCTTCCTCCAGGGATTGAGTGACTTCTTTTCCGTGTTTCTAGTCTAGCCTATGACTGTTACATTATTGATACTGCAAGCCAAATATGAAGATTCGACCCGATCTGCAGAGGGTCCAGGTGATTAGGAACCATAAGCTAAGCTGTGCTATAAATTCTGTGCTATGCTACTTAAAAACCCTGTGCTACTCTGATCATAAAATACTATGCTATGCTAATCATAAAATTCTGTTAAAAAAAGAAAAAAGCTTTAATTGTACCTACAACTTAGTGCCATCATCATTCTGCCCGGGATTCCCCAAAAGGAGTGTTCCAAATTCCCCAAAATGCCTGTACCTGTACTATCAGGTGACAGCCTGTTAGCAGAGCAGCAATGACTAATTAATATGATGTAAGGCCAAGAGGCCTGGCTGACCCACTCAAGGAAAAAAAAAACAAAAAAAGAACCAGCAGGAACAGATGATCAGATCAAAGTCTCTTGCAGATGATGTACCAGTTGGGTAAACAGAAATAAAG